>JANCOA010000054.1:5688725-5699248 GCA_024363135.1 Leptodoras oyakawai | reverse complement strand
GCAATTAATGAAGATTGGCCACCAGGCTGGTCCAGTTTAGCCATGAAACCTCTGACACTAGGTGTTTCAGTTTCATTGTCTAACCCCTGTACTTTTATGTAGTTTATACACCTGAGCAGGTGAGAGGGTTAAGGGCCTTGCTCAAGGGCCCAGCAGTGGCAGCTTGGTGGAGCTGGGATTTGAACTCATGACCTTCTGATCTGTAGTCCAATGTATTAACCACTGAGCCTCCCCTGACTTCATGTCAAACATCAGCATGAGGTAAAATCTCACTGATGTCAGAGGCTTTGACCGTGGCATGGACAGATTGATTCGAGTATTTCAGAAACTGTGGATTTGAACTCCTGGGATTTGCACACATAGTTCCGTAGACTGAAACAACTTGGTGATGAGAAAGGTCAAAGGAAATAACCAGTCTATATCCATAGTGAGCAGAAAAGCATCTCAGAATGCCCAATATGTCAAACCATGTGGTGGATGGGCTACAGGAACAGAATAACACATCAGGTTCCAGTCCAGTCACAGACAAGAACAGGAATCTGAGTGTACAATGGGGACTGGCTCACCCAAACTGGATTTAGAACAATGCCTACTTAGTCTGGCGTTCCTCTTCTAATAAAGCATTTACAGAATTTCCTACAGAACTGACATTCGGTTTTTTCACACCATATGGTTAAGCTATAAAGACTGTTGTGTGTGGAAATACCAGGAGATTCTGAAATATTCAACCCATAAACATGCCAACATCAAAGTCACTGAGATCAAATATAGACTTTTCTAACATGACTACTTTTTGGCTATTTTATATACACAGACCCCTTTTTCGTCAGGGAAGAAGCAGTGTTTATCCAGTAAGCAGAGCTTTCTGTCTCTGCATGACGTACTTGTCCAAAGCAGTCCATTCAGCCGGCAGACTGACCAGTGCACAACCTCTCAAATCTGCAGACATACAAAAAGCCAAGAAGCAAATCCTCTACCTACGTCCACTTCCATCTTCCTGCCTGAATTCCCCCTCCGTGATGGAAGACCTGAACATTTACAGGTACTTTATTACTCTGTTTTTGAATAATGCAACGAACTACTAATGCAAGTAATTCAGACATCAGACATGCTTGATATTTACGATTGAAATGCTCCAGTGTGACAGGAACAATAAGGCAATAGCCAATGAGAACAAGTTAACCAGGAAGCTTCAGCAATAAGATGCCATAAAAAAGGCAAGGTGCTGAAAGAATGCATAATAACACATATGATGTTTTTTAACAGTAGATTTTACTTGCTGCGCTGCAAAATATATACGCTGAATTGATACCTTTGTCTCAGCCATGACTTCTTCTACAGATTGTTCTTGCATTTTGTTGTTCGGTCCAAAACGTAGCACACAAGGGGCCAAAAATTATTAATAGAATTTATTATACTAATGTTCGATTGCATAAAATGTGCCCTGAGCTTCAGATGCATGTGCTGTAGCAGTGCCCTTCTACTGCAAAATACTGGGGAGATATTCATTTAATGATTGAGGAAATCTATCTACAACCCCAAATCCAAAACAGTTGAGACGTTGTGTAAAATGTAAATAAAAACAGATTGGAATGATTTGCAAATCCCATAAACCCCTATTTTATTCACAGTAGAACACAGAACACAGATCAGATGTTGAAAGTGAGACATTTTACTATTTGCTCATTTTGAACTAGATGGCAGCAACGCATCTCAAAAGAGTTGGGACGGGGCAACAAAAGGCTGGAATAGTAAGTGGTACTAATAAAAAAAAAAAAACAGCTGTTGGAGCATTTTGCATATAGGTAGGTTAAATGGCAAGAGGTCAATAACATGACTGGGTATAAAAAGAACATTTTAGAGAGGCAGAGTCTCTCAGAAGGAAAGATGTGCACAAAATCTGCACAAAACTGTGTATGAAAAGTGTGGAACAATTTCAGAAAACATAAAAATGTTCCTCAACATAAAAGTGTGAAGACTTTAAATATCTCACCATCTACAGTACATAATATCATCAAAAGATTCAGAGAATCTGGAGAAATCTCTGTACAAAGCGGATATCGGATCAATATCGGATGTTAGTGATCTTTGGGCCCTCTGCGGCTCTGCATCAAAAACAGATCTGATTCTGTACAGGAAGTCACTACATGGGCTCAGGAACACTTCCAGAAATCACTGTCTGTGAACACAGTTCACCCTGCAATCCACAAACGTAAGTTAAAGCAATATCATGCAAAGAAGAAGCCATATGTCAACACGCTCCAGTAACGCTGTCATCTTCTCTGGGCCAAAGCTCATTTAAATGGAAAACTGTTCTGTGGTCAGATGAATCAATATTTGAAATTCTTTGTGGAAAACATGAACACGGTGTCCTGTGGACTAAAGAGGAAAGGGAGCATCCAGCTTGTTCTCAGCGCACAGTTCAGAATCCTGCATCTCTGATGGTTGCATTAGTGCCTATGGCGAGGGCAGCTTAATCATCTGGAAAGGCACTATCAATGCTGAACAGTAAATAGAGGTTTTAGAACACGACTCTTTCAGGGAAGGCCTTGCAGATTTCAGCAAGACAATGCTAAACCATATACTGCATCCATCACAACAACATGGCAGTGCAGTAGAAGAGTCCGGGTGCTGAACTGGCCTGTCTGCAGTCCAGACCTTTCACCAGTAGAACATCTGTCGTATCATGATATGAAAAATCCAGCAAATAAGACCCAGGAGTGTTGAGCAGCTAGAATCCTACATCAGACAAGAATGGGACAATGTTCTTCTCCCAAACTCCAGCGACTGGTCTCCTCAATTCCCAGACGTTTACAGATTGTTGTTCAGAGAAGCAGGTGTGCTACACAACGGTAAACATGGCCCCGTCCCAACTCTTTTGAGATGCGTTGCTGCCATCTAGTTCAAAATGAGCTAATATTTTTCATGAAATGGTAAAATGTCTCACTTCAACATCTGTAATAAAATATGGGCTTATGATATTTGCAAATCATTCTTTTCTGTTTTTATTTACATTTTACACAACGTCCCAACTCTTTTGGAATTGGGGTTGTAGTTAACAGTAACACTGATAAGATTTTGCGCAAAGATTTAAACAATGTGTTTATGCTCCTGGTGTATCTTGCAAAAAAAAAAAAATCATTAATGTCTTATGCTTTGTCTTATTTTTGTATTGTATTATTCTTAATAGATGTTGGAAATTGTAACTAATGATAACCACAGATATGCTGACCTGATCAAAACATATTTATTATATTTATATTTATTGTATTATTATTATTATTATTATTATTATTATTATTATTGTATTATTTAATGATATTATGAGATTATTATTTTATTTTATTTTATACTTTTATTTTACAATGCATGAGATTTTTTTGATTGAACAGGTTTGCGTATTCTTCCTTAATTACTTAATTATGAACTAATTTATTATGAGTTCTAAGTATAATTCTCCATATAACATATTCTACTCTTTTTTCTACAGAAGGAAAGTTGGGTTTTAGACAATGATCTGATGCCTGAAGCGTCTTCTTAACATATTGAGATGACAGAGCTGAGTGTTTTATACAGAAGGTGCTGCTCGCTCACACTCCCGTCTGAACTGTTATAAAGGCTGTTAGTTTCGTGTAAGGATTCTCAGGCGGGTTTGTACGCAGTTGCTAGGGTTGTTAGAATTCCTGAGGGTGGAAAAAAAGGTGTGTGGAATCTCAAAGGAGGTTATCCATGATGCAGACTGGAAAAACGCTTTAGACGCATTTACAATGTCTCATTTGACATGGCGTCACCGTCTTCCTGCTCAACACTGAACTAACTGAAGGATTATGCCATGATGATGTATAAGATCCAGCACAGGATTACTTTCTGTTGCATGAACAGAACAGAAGTGGTGCTTTTAGTGGAAAGACTGTGAGGGCTTACACACGACACACAGCAAGAATCGTCAGTTTGCAATTTTGAAAAGCAGCTTAAACTTTTCTTTTAAATAGTTTAATATTTAATGTATTATTTAATTTTATTATGAGCACATTTCTTTTTATATTGCATGAGATTTTTTTTATTAAACAGATTTATTATGTTTTTATTCTTTATTACTTATGTTTATGTCTAGGCTTCTTTTTTTTAAGAATTATTTATTTTTAGAATTTATATACTGCATTTCCTGCTTCTTTATTATCTATAACTTGAGTTTAATTACTATAATTAATTAAAGGTAATATAAAGTTATTTTTCTTCTTTTTGTTATTATTATTATTATTATTATTATTATTATTATTATTATTATTATTATTATTATTATGCCACACAGCTGTCTGAGATGATGGATGATAAGATGGTTTCTCTGTTCTGCATTAAAACCAATGCTGCATATTTTCACTAAAACCTGTACTGAGTGATTGATGAGCTTCCAGTTAAAAAGATCCATACTGGTTTGGCATTGAAGCAAAAATTCCACTGTGGTATAAATGAGTGAGGTTTCCCATGTCTCCCAGGTCACAGGCAGCATGGGAAATTCATATGGAGATGCCACAGAAGACTTTTATCATAGTGGGACAACCGCTGTACCACACAAACCGTTTGTACCAAACCAACACACACACGGTCATTATATTTCATAATGACTTATATAATCTCACACACTATCAGTAACCACTGATAGTGATTGTCCTAGGAATACTAGGCATGAGATGGGAATGCACCATGGCATGTACAACCCCAATTCCAAAACAGCTAAATGTAAAATGTAAATAAAAACAGAATGGAATGATTGGAAAATCTCATAAGTCCTTATTTTAGTCATAGTAGAACACAGAACACATATCAGATGTTGAAAGTGAGACATTTTACCATTTCATGAAAACTTTTTTTCTTTTAAAAAAATTTTTTTTTTTTATTTATTTATTTATTTTTTTGGATTTTTTCCCTAATTTAGTCGTTTCCAATTCCCACCCGTCAGTGTTTCCCCCCTTGTCACAACGAACGCGTTGTCGTTGCGCCACTCGGGAGCCCAACTATTTCCTCATTTTGAAGTAGATGGCAGCAACGCATCTCAAAAGAGTTGGGACGGGGCAACAAAAGGCTGGTAAAGTAAGTGGTCCTAATAAAGAAACAGCTTCTGGATCATTTTTCAGTTGTTAAATGGTAACAGGTCAGAAACATGACTGGATATAAAAAGAGCATTTCAGAGAGGCAGAGTTTCTCAGAAGGAAAGATGTGCAGAGGTTCATCAATCTGCACAAAACTGTGTCTGAAAAGTGTGGAACAAATTCAGAAAAATGTTCCTCAACATAAAAGTGTGAAGACATTAAATATCCCCCCATCTCCAGTACATAATATCATCAAAAGATTCAGAGCATCTGGAGAAATCTCTAAAAAAAGAAAGCTCTGCATCAACAACAGGCCTGATTCTGTACAGGAAATCACTGCATCATGGGCTCAGGAACACTTCTAGAAATCACTGTCTGTGAACACAGTTCACCCTGCCTGAGAGGCTCTTTCCACAATTTAAGGGATTCATTGTAAACAAGGTACGTTTTCATTTCAGGTAACTGGAGTAATAGCTAAAGGATCGTTTGGCCCAATTCTGAAGGTGAATGACCAGGCAAAAGGGAAGACCTATGCTGTAAAGGTGAGATCGTTTTCTGTGGCATAACATACAACGGTTTTTCCTGAGATATGTGCTGTTTTCCTCACAGTCTGTTCTGGTGATTCTTAGGTTTCACCCAAATCTGAGGTTTTAAGACATGGAGTCCTGGAACAGTCGAAAGAGGAGGTTATAATCCAGGTGGAGTTTAGACACACACACACACACACACACACACACACACAGATACTTCAGATTATGAGCAGGCTCCTGATTCACTGCTGTGATCCATTCACCCCAAAAACATCTCATGTTCAAAATGCATCAGACATGATTTACTTTCTGTTGAGTGTTTTCCAGCTTCTTGATCCCCTCTGTCTTGTTACCTGTTCCATCACAGAAGCAGCTCAAACACGCTTTTGTCCTCAGTCTGGAGGACTGCTGGCAGAGTCAGAACAACCTCTTCATCAGTGAGTCACTCCATCCTCATCCTGCCCTTTCATCTTCTCTTCTTTTCGCTCTGCTGTTTCTACTCATTTGCCAGTCTGAGTTACCAACAGGTCTCTTGGTGCGTTGTGTTTCTGCCGAAGTCTGTCTCTATCTTTGTTTATTAATGTTTATTATTTTCGGCATCTCACACACTCACACAGCTAACCGTTTCAAAATGAATTCACTATAATGATATATTAAAAAAAGACATGGAATTTCCGTGCCTGAGAAACTGTCTGAATCTATCTATCCCCTGTGTTCTCTATCTTTTTTACTCTTTTGTTAGTGTGTGATTACTGCAGCACTGGAGATCTGTACACCTACTGGATGCTAACTGGCCAGTTTAAAGAGAGGGAGGTTCAGGTGTTTGCTGCTGAACTCGGCAGTGCTTTAGGTCTCACTCACACTCACGCTCATATACACACACACCACACAGTTCTGTCCCCCTCTGTCACTGCAGAACCAAAAGTCCATGGGGTGGAGCTGGATCTATTTCAACTCATCCTATAACCCTAAAACCTAAACCCTAACCCAAAACCCTAATCCCTAACCCTAAAACCTAAAATCTAAACCCTAACCCCTAACAGTAACCCCAACCCCGCCCCAACCCTAAACCCCAACCCTAAACTCTATCCTTAAACCCCAAGCCTAAAACCTAAACCCTAACTCTATCCCTAAACCCCAACTCTAACACTAAACCCCAAACCTTAACTCTAAACTCTAACCCTAAGACCTAAACCCTAACCCTAAACCTTATCCCTAAAACCCAAACCCCTAACCCCAACCCCTAAACCTAAACCCTAAAATTAAACCCAACCCTAAACCTAAACCCCTAACCCCAACCCCTAACCCAACCCATAATCCTAACCCTAACCCGAATCCCCTAACCCTAAACCCAACCCATAATCCTAACACCAACCCTAACCCCAACCCTAAACCCCTAACACCAATCCATTATCCTAACACTAACCCCAACCCTAACCCCTAAACCTAAAACCCTAAACCCCAAACCCTAACCATCATCTACACAATGCTTTACAATGCAAAACTTATTTAGTCCACTTCCTGGACTTGTGTCAAGTATGCTCAAGTAATAAACCTAAACATCTACTGTAGCCCAGCAACACCTAAAACAAAGCACACACACACACACACACACACACACACATGCGATACACAGACACACACAAGGAACAGGAACACTTCACATGCCATTTAATCATATTCACTGGAATTGTTAAATTAGTACACAATGACTGGTTATGGCTGCTCTTGTATTATGATGTATGTGTTACTGGAATAAAGGAATGCAGGAAATCTCAGCTCACTTTTCTGTGATTTCTATCAGGTTTTCTCCATGACCTTGGGATAATGCACAGGGACTTGAAGGTATGGGAATGTTATCAGGTTTTCCTATGTAAATGTACTACATGTCTGATTAGTAAGAGTGGACTGCTTTGCTGTCATTGATTTCTCTTCCAGATGGAGAACATCCTTTTAACTGACCGAGGTAAAGCTGCTTCTGTCTCAAACTATAATACTGGGAGAAAAATGGACTTTCTGCTCGGCACTTTGACTGATATTAATTTGAATAAAAAATGATTGCTCCTTCTCAAAATCTCTCTGTGCTGTTGTATGTTCTCAACATATTAAAACTAATAGAAAACAGTTTCGTTCCATGTTCTCCTGACTCCTGTAATAAGCACTAAGTTCTTTTACAGAGCTGAAAAACAATTCTGTTCCCCATCAACTAATCGTAAAAACCGTTTGTGCCGCCGGCTTCAGGTCACGCCTGCCTGGCAGATTTCGGACTGTCTCGTCGGCTTGAGCGTGGTGGAAAAGCGTTTACAATTTGTGGGACAATCCAGTACATGGGTAATGTTTTTGCATGCAAGACTGACTGATTCTGTCTTCACAGGCAGACTGCATTTGTGTCTTATGTATATCAAATACAGTCATTATATTGTGCAATACTACTGAACAGCTCCTGAGGTTCTGACTGGGGGTCCATACAGCCATGCAGCAGACTGGTGGTCTCTGGGCATCCTGTTATACACCCTGGCTGCTGGAGAGGTAACATCGTCTCAAAAATAGTGGCCATTTGAAATAAAATAGGACAAAATGTTAATGATGGAATTCTTGAATGCAGTTTTTCTCACAACAGTTGCATCAAAAAGTCTCTGTTCTCTTCAATATATCCAAAATTCTGCTGCTAGGAGTAGGGAGTCCTACTACCTCTGCTCACATTACCCCAGTTCTTTACCAGCTTCACTGGCCACCAGTTGCAGAGTGTGTGCAAAATAAGATCCTGCTATTAACCTTTAAAGCTTTGAATGACCTTGTTCCCTTATATCTCTCTGACTTACTCTGCCCATACACCCCTCCGATTCTGGTCTTCTGGCTGTCCCTAGGTTCGGGATGTCCACTTTACATGGCAGGATGGCAGGTCCTTTACATTTACATTTATGGCATTTGGCAGACACTCTTATCCAGAGTGACTTACATTTATCTCATTTATGAGATAGATCATTTATGAGATAAATGTAATGAGCAGTTGAGGGTTAAGGGCCTTGCTCAGGGGCCCAACAGTGGCAGCTTGGTGGTGCTGGGGCTTGAAACCCCAACCTTCTATTCAGTAACCCAACACCTTAACCACTGAGCCACCCCTAACCTAAACCTTTACTGTTGCTGCCCCAACCCTCTGGGATTCCCTACATTTTTCCATTCGATCAGACTCCTCTCTATTTTCTTTTAAAGCTCAGCGTAAAGCACTTTCTTTAAGCACTTTACTTCCCTTTAAGCACTTTTTCAGTCCTGACCTCAACCCCATTGAACACTTGAGGGATCAGCTTGGGCGTGCTGTTCATGACCAACACAACCATGTTGGCTGACTTGCGACAAATGCTGGTTGAAGAATCAAATGCAGTGTGTAACCAGGCTGGTGACCAGCATGAGGAGGAGGTGCCAGGCTGTTGTGGCTGTGTATGGTTCTTCCACACGCTGCTGAGGCTCCTGTTTGTTAAATGAATAAATGGTTAAATTGTCAATATGTCTTGTTTCTTCAAACTTCAATCATCCAGTCCACCAAACACCAAACGAGTCAATGGCAGAATAAACTGTATTTCAGAGAGGATTTGGCAAATCTTTCATGGGTGTAACCAACATACTCAGCTCTGCTACTCATCCCACAAATGCATGTTCCTTACAAATGTGGCACCATTTAAAAGGGAAATTAATGGGTTTTCCCCGTAAATTTCCTTACATTTGTGCTATGTTTATATACTGGGTTGTCACAGATTGATGGTATTATAGTTGTTATTGCATATTTTTACTATTAATACTCATACTACTAGTACTAATTATTATTATTCCTTTTTGTCTTATTTGGAACTGAACAAACCTCACAGTCCATAAAATTCTCATTTTGCATTTAGTTCCCACTTCCTCCAGAGTCAGACCACAGCGGCATGCTGACCAAAGTCACTGAGCATTCTTATGAAATGCCTCCGAGCTTCAGTCCTGCACTGGCCCTGTTGCTCACAGAGGTACGCAGCATCTACAGTTTTGCTCTATGCCTTAGACTCAAGGCAAACTGTTGTAACCTCTCACACTTTCTGTGTTCTCTTTACGCAGCTCCTGTGCAAGACTCCGACGAGTCGTCTGCACTGTCTGGAACGCTACATGAGTCAGAGGTTTTTTAATGGCATCTCCTTTGACTCTCAGGTGCTGATGAAGATTCCCATTCAATCAATCCTGGAGCTCAAGGATCACCCAGAGAACTGGCCAGAGAAATCACTGAGGGGATTAAGATTCGACCAGCTTCAGAACTTTGAATGTGATTTCTTTGACCCTCCTTCCTCACTCACGGGTTTATCACCTGCTGTCCCACACCAGCACTGAAGACAGCTTAGGTTCTACAGCTGCATATTGCACAGTATCCCTAACCATTTCCGGAAAAGAACCAAAGAAAATGACTATATATGCAAAAAAAAATACATGAAAAAAAGCATGACAATCAAAGTCTCCAGTAGAGCTGTAGCAGATTCTTCAAGACCCTCAGCTAATTACTGTATAGTACGATTCAGAATACTCGCTGTAAAGCAAAGACTCCTTCGAAAATAATAAGGATGTTTCTGTGTTAAAGAAAACACTATAAAATGCAGTAAACAGTAATAAACTAAAGGAAGTCCATATTTGGTGTGACTTTTCTCCTTTTGCCTTTTCTGTTCCCAGGCCAATTACAGAATAATCAATTACAATCATCAGTTACAAAACTGTATATATATATATATATATATATATATACAGGGGTTGGACAATGAATCTGAAACCTGTCATTTTTTATCACAATAACGTATTAGTATGGTGTTGGGCCTCCTTTTGCAGCCAATACAGCATCAATTGGTCTTGGGAATGACATATACAAGTCCTGCACAGTGGTCAGAGG
>JANCOA010000054.1:5641066-5654486 GCA_024363135.1 Leptodoras oyakawai | reverse complement strand
TGAAAATAAAGAAAACGCATTGAATGAGAAGGTGTGTCCAAACTTTTGGCCTGTACTGTATATATATATATATATATCATATACTATACTTTTGTAATATAAAGGTTTCCAGCATCTTACACTCTTCCCAATCTTATTCATAATTTCACAGTTATACTTTTTAAATTTATTAAAAAAATTATGAATAATTGACCAAAATTGTATTGACTCAACACATTGTCCTCATTCAGGGCAGAGTGTCTCCAGAGAGGTGTATCACCATCTAAAGCCCAAGGGCTTGGTACCAATTTAGTCACGGAGGTGCGGGTTTACAACTGGTTCGCCAATCGGCGCAAAGAGGAAGCCTTCAGGCAGAAGCTGGCTATGGATGCCTATGGAGGGCAAAGCATCAACCCCCTGCTCACACACAGCTCGCCACACCATTCCCAAGCCAGCGCCTCTCCACCCAGCAAGATGCAAGGTAACCATCTTTTAATATCCTCTCATCTGTAGTGAAACTAATTCCCATCTCTAAAGCAGTTTAAAGCCTCAGGTGTGAAACTAGGCCAGGTGACTGAGGCAAGGCTGTTATCAGGGCTGTAGTGTTTGATAGCGATGTAGGCGGAAACATTGTTTGTCATTAGAGTCGAGTCCAGTCCTGTGGAAAAGGAAGAAAGATTGGAGATCTGTCTTGAGTGAGAAGAGATGTGATTAATTAGAGTGCACTGTGCAAATGCCATTTTTTATTCTCAGCTTTGGACTGACAGTCCACATGTACCTGGGATCAGTGTTAGGGTCAGCATCAGGTCAAACAAGCAGGATAATAACATGGCAACATGGTAGTACTGTTGTCCCTGTAAGCTTGTTATTTTACTCCTGGCTCTTCTTCTGAGTGATCTAATAAAGCACATACACTGTTAGATATGTTGACCTAGCTTAAATTTATAATAAAAATGATATTTAAAAAAAACTTTTATGTTAAAAGTTCAGAAGAAGGGAGTGCTTGTCTCATCAAACAAGCTGTGAGGGGTTTATTTGTTTGCTCAAGGATTTTCTGGGCTGCACACCTGGCCAGTCAGTGGCCCGAGGTTGCAAGGAAAGGCAGGGTCACTGGCTGGTGTGTTAAAGTGGAAAGGGGCAGAAGCTAAGGGCAAAGGGGTAGGGGTGTTAGACTCTGCCTTTCCTTAGCTGGGGGTTACGGTGCTTACAAGGCATCCTGCCAGCAGCATCAGATGTTTTTCAGTGTAGAAGCCTGACCCAACAAGAATGGCTCAGCAGGATGCCCTCATCATGTTGCTAAGACACAGCCTGTATTATGCATGCTTAATTGACAATTAAAATCCTCAGCTACTACATCTCCCAGACCTTTGATAAGGGGCTCCCCGGTCCCCTGCTCTCTTTACTCTCTCCTAGCAGGAAGCCCCATTGTCCTTGGTGTATTAGAAGTGACTGTAACCTAGGTTCATTTATCTCTGTTGGGGTAGGGGAGGGGATGCCTGAACCCTCCCCCCGCCTTTATGAACTAGAGTATAGTGGTCCAAACTGGGACGGGAGCAGAGCAGCAGGAGCTGTCCGCTCGTATTGGGCCTTTTTTTTCAATAGACAGGACTGATCACTCCTTCTGCTGAGGCTAAAGTTGACTGTGGGTGAAGCCTGTTTTTTTCTTTCTACCCCATTTCCCAAATCACATCAAGCCTAGGTCAGAAGCAAAAGGTCACCGAAGGGTCATTTCTCTGATTCCAGTTTTGTTGACCTTTTATTGATCTTATCATGCTATTGATAAGAGTTAGGAGTTACGTGTTTGAGTTTTGGACTGTTTTGTTACTGTTTTGGGTCCCAATGGAATGCGGTTACATTTATTTATTAATGAATTGTGAATGAAGATACCATTAAGAGCCCACATTGATTTCCACATTAAATCATTTTATATGTCTTTCTCTTATTATACCTGCTTAAATCTTCACATCGGACTCTGATAATGAAAATAAGTTTCTTAATGAAAGAATTGTAGAACATTGTATTGTAATGCAGTGGGGGAAGAAGTGTTCAGATCCTTTACTTAAGTAAAAGCAGCTATACAACAATTTAAAAATGTAATTAAAGTAATAAAGTAAAAGTATTGACTCTGACTGATATATTATTATATCTGACACCATCAGATAATTAATAGTGAAGCGTCAGAATACTGAAGTGTGTAAGCAGCATGTTACTCTTGTAGTTGCTGGAGGTGGACCTCCTTTTATATACAGTTTTATAGACAGGGACAGCAGATAAATCTAAGGGGTCATAAGGGGTAATTTATTGGAGAGGAAAGTAGAAAAAAACTAAGTTCTAATCTTTATTTTTTGTGAGATATTGGATCATTTGAACTCTTGTTGAAATGAACCCATATGAGAGGTTTAAAGGGGAACAAAATCACTCTTTAGTGGCGCTGTTAACACTCATAGACATCTGAAATGTCACCCGACTACACCCTGCTTTCTGTAACAAGTCTGAAGAGACAAAGCTGGAAACCGCTGGTCTAATCTTTAACACTGTGCTGTATTTAAAATGTTTTTTTAAATAGTATTGGCTGAGTAAAACCTCCACCTTAAAATGAACTAGTACTTAAAGCTGTCGAGTAAATGTAGCTATGAGTCTAAAATACAATAATTCCTTCTGACCCGTAGTGGAGTGGAAGTATAAAGTAGCATAAAATGGAAATGCTCAAGTAAAGTTCAAGTACCTCAAAAGTGTACTTAAGTACAGCACTTCAGTAAATGTACTTAGTTACTTTTCACCTCTGGTTTATGGTGCAGTGTCCTTCTGGATGACCTTTGCACAGATCTCATGGGTTCAGCTGTCCCCACACTTACCGTGAGGCACACAGGCAGGCTGAAAGGACATGTACGTCCTGCAGAGACCCAGGAGGTCTCTCATATGCAGTAGCATTCTAAAGACTATTGCCTGGGGTTGGGCACCAGGGCTTTGATATTACATGGGTCCCAGGGAGAACTGAAGCTTTTTAGTTTTTGCTCCCACTCCCTGCTACCACTCCCCTTCTGCACTTACCACCCTCTGAATTCTGCTTCTGAACTCAATCTAGCTTGTTCCACTAGGTTTTTAGATTAAGGATTGACCATTGGGCAGGTGTATAACAACCTTTGTAATGCGTACTGTGAACCGGGATAGATAAATCTGATGTTTTGTCCGGCATTTCTCCTGCCCTGTGGTGTTAGAGACCATATTTTGCTTCCTTGTTGCCCTAGAAACAGAGATGTCCTGCTGGTCAGACTGGATCAGACATACAACCGAGGCTGGCTAAAAGAGAGGGTGGGAGGGAGAGAGATAGAGAGAGAGAGAGAGAGAGAGAGAGAGAGAGAGAGAGAGAGACCAGTCCCTGCATCCTAGGTGAATAGCAGGCAAAGTGAGACAATGCCCCCGCTGAATAGCCCCGTCCTCCCCCTGACACTTTTACAGGGTATAGGCCTATAAAATAAAGTCTGTTTATGGTGGTTGGTCCATTGTGTGGTCAGGGATCCGTGGGCCCGATGGAGTGCTTTATTGTCCGCTGTCGGTGTTTACAAGATGCTGTAGAGCTGTGAGAGAGTCGGCTGCATGCTGAAGCGGACAGACACGGGTTTGTGTCCTTCTGTGGAGAGATCCTTCTGTGTCTGATGTCCAGCTAATGAACCACATGATGGTTGAAATGTTGTCACTGCCATTAAATGAAGTTCTTGTATGAAACCGAAATGTCTTTCATACCTCCGTACCTATGACCTTTGTGTAATACTTAGGTCTTCTGTAATGCGGATGCCTTTGGGTGTTTTATGTGATGAGCTGGTCAGTTATACTGTAGGTCGTGCAGTGATCCTGCTCTTGGTGTGTTATTTTAGGTGAACGTAGCCGATGTCTCTGTCAAGTTGATACTGGAGCTTAAATGAGATACTGCCTGCATATCAACAGAAGTATTTGACACTGGCATTGATTTTGTAATGTTTGCTTGGTCAGTATCAGAGGAGGCTGGGATTTGCAAACATGCACTCCACAAGAGATGACTGAAATCCCTGTAACATGGATTCCCATGACTTGACATGAGACTCAAACTATCCCATCGTGAGAGAGTCTTCAGTTTTGAATTTGAAAATGTCTGTCTTTTTATTCAAGTCAAATCAGAGAATGTTTAAGGTGTCCTGGGAAGCACAAGCTGCCATGAATGTGTGGTGTTATGAGCGACAGGCGTTGTGTACACTGGCCTTGACTGTTGGGTATGTATCTGCAGTGGAGTTTGTTTGCTCTGCTCTGGGGCCAGAAGGCAGATACAAGCGTCTCTGGCAACTTGTGGCTAATGTGAAAACACACGGAGAGGCCCAGATCAGATTTCTGTGACACATCCAGCCAACATTAACTTAAATATAAGTCTCTCTCTCTCTCTCTCTCTCTCTCTCTTTCATATCAGCTGTCAGGTACAACCAGGGTCCCAGTGAAGTCAGCTCCTCCAGCACTATCAATCACCACAGCATGACGAGCAGCCAGTCTGTATTGCAGCAGGTCTCTCCTGGAGCACTGGACCCCAGCCACGGCCTGCTGTCACCTGACGCCAAGATGGTGAGCACACCTGGCCACTCCTGCCTCAGATAAGATAAGCCAAGGCCTACATTTGACACAACAACGCAGAACAGGGCCCCTGATAGCCGCTGCAATAGGCTGCTGTGTAGCCCAACAAACACTGCATTGTTCTTCTTTCAGTCGAAGCTCCAGTAGACAGTAAAGTTTAGTCCACAGTATGCCACAGGGCAGTCTGTGGTGTTACTATGAACAGCACATGGCCATGGCTATGCCAATAAACCTGACAAAGGAAACATTCTGTTGTTATTGATTATATGCCATGGAGGAAGAAGTAGCGGGTGGAGCTCTGCTTACTCTGGCAAGTGGACTGACAGCAGCGCTCGATTAAGCCGGGGTGTTGCAGCAGGAGGACATGTCACTGCTAACCCCCAGCTCTGTCCAAATATTGAATTTTCAGCTAGACAAACCTCAGTTACCTTCAATGTTCTAATCTCCTTTATATATCAGACATATTGATTTGTGTAATTTAGTTAGGTTATGACGCAATTTCATTGGGACTTGTGTCAGTGAGTAGAACGTTAATTGGCGTGAGGAGGAAGGGAGGATAATTGTAGTTTATCTTTGCCTTCAGACAGTTGTCTGAGCAAAGCGTCCTCTATTCACCCATTGTCACTTCAAACCCTGTGCTTCTTGCTTTAAGATAGCACTACAGAACCCTTGATAAAACAGTCTCAACCCCTTTACTCGTAATTAATCTAAGACCTAAGCAAGTTTGGCACTTGCACCAGAATGACTTGTAGTTAGACATCCTCTGACAGAGTCTCTGTGTGTTTCTCATGGCAGATCTCAGTATCAGGCGGAGGTCTTCCACCAGTTAGTACCTTGACCAACATCCACAGCTCCCATCATGCTCACCAGCAAACACAGAACCTCATTATGCCCATCTCTGGAGTCATGGCCATTGCACAGGGTGAGTGCTGTCTCTCATTTTCTTTGTCTTCAGTATCAGTACCCTCAGTCTTGAGGACCCGATGGTCTGAGCAGTTTCCTGTGCCATCAGGAGGGGAATTAGTAGCATCATAAACATTGTGTACATTTGTGTGCAGGTCTGAGCACATCACAGGCACAGACGGTGCCAGTAATCAACAGTGTGGCAGGAAGCCTGGCCACCCTACAGCCCGTGCAGTTCTCACAGCAGCTGCACAGCTCTCACCAACAGAGCCAGTCCCACAGCCACATGAGCCAACAGCCCTTCATGGCCACCGTTACACACTCACATAGTAAGTGCGCTCTGTTCTCTTACATGTACACACACTCTTAATGTAGTAGGATAATTCTTTCTTTATAAAATGAAGAGAAAAATGTCTTAATGGGAAATAGCAATGTGTTTGCATACCTCTTATGGTTTCCAACATTGTTTATTTACTTTAACTAGATACTCACGGCTTGATACTCATGGCCTTTTTAGTTATCCAATAGAGGAGCTGGTTACTAAAAAGTACTAGCCTGTAATCTGAGACTAGTTAGTCCATTGAATTGTCTTCATTCTGATCATTTTATGACCTTTTTTTCGTCTGTTTGAACTGTTACAGTTGTCTGCCAGATGCCTGAATGTAAATTTAAGTGTGATATTTGATTCCCATATGGATAACCCTAATACATGCAACTCACTCAAATCAACAATAAATGTTGGACATGGCAACCCACCGGAATTCTTACTATATGCATACATTATTTACACGTGTGACCTTTTGTCTTGCTGTTGTGTCCTTTTCATAGTGTACCCACACAAGCAGGAGCCGCCGCAGTATTCCCACCCGTCACGCTTTCCGTCCGCCATGGTAGTAACAGACAACAACAGCCTCAGCACCCTCAGCTCAATGTCCTCCACCAAACAGGTCAGTCATGTGCTCCTAACCTCACGTCTTTTGTCTGGGTTATTCTAGATAAATCTGTGTGGAATATGTAGCTATCCGAGCTTGTGTGTTCTGCATGTATCCCTTCAGGGAAGCTTAGGGACGCAGCTTTCAAATCCTGCAGCTTTTTTTTTTTTGATTGGGGAATAAATCAATCATTTAAAAAAAAGTATTAATCATGCTATTATTAAAATGATTAATGATGCTACACTAATATGCACCAAATGCAGATTATTACTAAAGGACATGCTTATAGTATGCAGCATGCCCACAGTGTGAGCACTATACTAATCCCAGCTAATTGCTGTGTTTATTCTGAATATTTAATCCTTGTCATATTAGGATGCTCCTGTAAACAAGATGGTGCAACTGGGGGGTCTCAACTGGGTAAATACAGTTTAAATAAAGTCACTTAATAATCCTGTGCTGTGGTGAAGTGAAATGGTGTCTTTTATAATTTGTCTGACCAAATCTATAGCATTTAAACATGTCCAATGCTTAGCAGCAGGAACAGGATGTTTTAACAATTTAATAATGTAATTAAATTTTACAATTTCAAGCAGACAGAATGTGTAGAAAGTGAGTAATGAGGGAACAGCTGGAGACTTACAGAAAGGTGAATTTGTAAAGTCAGGAATTGTAAAAAGGCCACTTCAGTTTATCCATGCTCTCTGCACATCTGAATCAGTAAAGCAAGCAAGTGTAGCGGTACTCCTCAGAATACCCATTTCCTTTGAACGGCCCTGACTGACCAGTCACCCGTGCTCTCTAGCTGCAAGTCTCCTCATATATACATACATACATACTGCTCTCTCTGTCTCTTTCTCTGCTTTTCCTCTCTGTCATTCACTCATACTTTCAGTGTCTCTATCTCTATTTTTCATTTATTCCCTTCCCTCTTCCCTTCCCTTTTCTCTTTTTTTTAATATCTCTCCCCCATACCTATATCTGGCTCTTACTTTCCCTCTGCCCACTCTCTATTCCTCCACTCCCGGACCAGCGCTCAGCATATCAGACCAGGAAATGACCCTCGCTCTTAATTAAAGCTAGTGTGTCACACTTGTTTCCCTGCCGTGGGGAGGCATGTGCGTTCACTAATTCCCTCTTCCCCTTTCTGACTTCTCCCCACCCGCCATGAGCGCTCTAGCCTGAAATGCAGTCCTCACTCAACTGCTTTCACACGCTTAATTTCCCACGCTGCACTCCTGATGGCCACTAGCCGATGAGCTGACGTGACTTGGCCTTAATGTCAGATAGTGCTCTTCACTGCAGAGAGGCTCGCCCACACACACGCTTATACAATAACTTATATTTGTAACATGTAGAAATGTAGTAATCAAGTCATTTAATTACTTTTAATTTTAATAATCTCTATATGAAGGTGTTTATGAGGTACTAAAATGCCTGAGGTATGTGAGCCTGCTAAAAGGGCACTTTCAGGTTCTCCTCTTCCTTATCAGAGCCCTTGTATTTGACTTGGGTGGTGTAACAAATGGCAGTGGGCTTTCTGGGGGATATTACAAGCCCACTCTAGCTTTATTGCTGTCCTGTTTGCCCTTTTTCTGCTCACACTAAATGCCCCCTTTACTCATAGAGCAGCATCTAAAGGCTCTAGCAGCTGGCCCACACCTTTATCAGGTGAGACTGTTTGTTGGCCAGCAGGTCATGATGGGGTCACTTGCCCCCGCCCTTACAGGAAAATAGAGAAATAGAAACAGCAAACAATACCGTAGAGGACGTTTCATTGGAAAAAGAGACATGAGACAGGAGGAGTTGATAGCTTAACTGTTAAGTCTGACATCTGCTAACTTTACCATCAGTAGCACTGTGTATCTATAGCACTGTATGTATATTAACCTATATCTGACCGTTCACTCTTATTTCTCCTTCCTCTCTTTCCCGACAGTGTCCTCTGCAAGCCTGGTGAACATATCCACCTGACTTCCTCAACGCCTAGCAACAGGAGCACATTTCTCCGGCTCTCTCTCTGCTGTATCTGTGGCAACTCCTAATCACTGGCAACGGTGCACTGGAAGATGAGCTGGTCACTAATGTAGGGACTGAAAAAAACGAGGAGAGCAGTCAGAAAACAGACTCTGGCCTGGTCTGAGCGTACCACGGAAAGATGATGGAAGCATGACTTGGGAATGGCTACAGCTGATCGATTTCCAAGCTCCGAGCTTTCCAAGCTTCAACCACTAAAAAAAGAGGACATCTTTTTTTCTGACATCTCTTAGGAACAAAAGTGCAGTGTGCAGTGGGGTGCAGTGATGGTGTTAACCTGGTATGATTCTGTAGACTGACAGGGTTATCAAATTCCAAAGGATAACCAGGGCTTCATTTCTGGCCAGGCTGACTCTTTTAAGAGGCTTCTTTTCATCTGGTCCCTGGACTGTCAGTCTAAAACATCTCTCTATCATCAGTGAGCTCACGTAGACATAGATGTTATTGTAATCAGTTTGTGAATGAAATGACAATCAGCTTATATTATTGGTCAGCATTTGGGATCGAACATTACGGACTGAACGTGCTGGATTTTCCTGCATATACATTGCAGTGGGTCTTCCATTTGCGTGCTTTAAGATAAGTAGTCTCTATTCTGTACAGATGTAAATATGAATGATAATTATGCTACGTCTTGAAAGATGGACTTTTTTTCAACAAACTGTGATTAAGAAATGACAATCTTTAGAACAGAAAGAACTATGCAATGGATGGCACAAGATAAAAGTGGGAAAAGTGGGAAAAGGTCACCCATTTTCTGCAGGTTTGAAAGCATTTATACCAGCAAAAACGACAGGGCGATCGCTTGCCAAAGCCAGGCGGCAGATATTTTTGCACACCTTTTTCCTTCTTTCCATTGTGGAATCTGAGAAAGAAACCATGAAAATGAAACGACACCACAATGCCATTAATCTGTCAATATAAATATCAGCGACGGAATCACAGACAGGTTATTAAGAGCCTCTTGGTGTATCAGAGGCTGATAACTGGTCTGGAGTAGGATGCTGGTCTGTCATCAGTCCAGGGACAAACAGTATTACCCATTTATGCAACCCTGAGGTACACAAAGCATGATTTATGAAGTCAAACACTAGACACCACATGCATTGAATTAAATGGGTGGACTCCTAGATATGGAAAAGAGAAGAGTGTGATTTAGTCGGTTTGCTTTGCTCCTTTAACGCTCACCTGTTGTTCTTACTTTCCAAAAGGTCATTAGAAAAGCTTTTATTGAGAATATGCCACTTGGTTACAATGTCATTGTCAAGACATTCATTAGATTTTCTCAGTCTTGTATTATTTTTGTATAAAATGAAAATCAATCTTTTAAAATCATTATTTATACTGTGAGAAAAAAAAATGATGGTGATGTCTCAAGTAAAGGCTCTTTCCACGAACGGCGAGAGTGAGTCGTCCTTTGTTTCTGTTCGTCTTTCTCTGTCAGTGGAAAGTGTGTGTGTGTGTGTGTGTTTGTGTTTGTGTGTGTGTTTGTGTGTGTTTGTGTGTGTGTGTGCATGTGTGTGTGTGTGTGAACTGTGTTTTTAGATCTTGACAATCGGTCCCCACAAGGATAGGAATATCTGATATTTTTGACCATGTGGGGACATTAGGAAAATTGTTTTTTTGTTGTAGTTGATAATAAAAAAAAAATTAAAAAGCAAGGGAGCCAAAAAGTTGCTTTTTATTACTGAGGTTAGGGTTAAGATGAATTAGCTGCTGTACTAATTATGTCAGTGGAAGGTCCTCAGAAGTATAGAAAGGCAATCTTGTGTGTGTGTGTGTGTGTGTGTGTGTGTGTGTGTGTGTGTGTGTGTATATGTGTGTGCGTGTGTTTTCAGATCTTTGTGGGGACCGATTGTCCCCACAAGGATAGGAATATCTGATATTTTTGACCATGTGGGGACATTAGGAAAGTTGTTTTTTTGTTGTAGTTTATAATAAAAAAATAAAATAAAAAAAAAAGCCAGAAAGTTTTTTTTATTACTGAGGTTAGGGTTAAAATGAATTAGCTGTTGTACTAATAATGTCAGTGGAAGGTCCTCAGAAGTATAGCAATTCAATCTTGTGTGTGTGTGTGTGTGTGTGTGTGTGTGTGTGTGTGTGTGTGTGTGTGAAATGTGGTTTTAGATCTTTGTGGGAACTGAATGTCCTCGCAAGGATAGGAATATCTGATATTTTTGAACATGTGGGGACATTAGGAAAGTTGCCTTTTTATTATTGAGGTTAGGGTTAAGATGAATTAGCTAATTACTAATAATGTCAGTGCAAGCTCCTCACACGTATAGCAAGGCAATCTTGTGTGTGTGTGTGTGTGTGTGTGTGTGTGTGTGTGTGCGTGTGTGTGTGTGTGTGAACTGTGTTTTTATATCTTTGTGGGAAAGAACATTAGGAAAGTTGTTTTTTGTTGTAGTTTATAATATAAATAAAAAAACAAAAGAGCCAAAAAGTACCTGCTGTACTAATTATGTCAGTGGAAGGTCCTCACAAGTATAGCAAGCCAATATTGTGTGTGTGTGTGTGTGTGTGTGTGTGTGCGTGTATCCTGGTTAAGATAGCAGATGGTATCAGCATTGTGTGTAAAAACCCAATCTGTCCATTCCCGATTTTCACAATATTACTGTTATAGACGTTTCTCAACGAACACTTTCTTTCTGACAAAACTTTCAGGAATGCGCGTCTATTGAACTATTCCCCACACCTCCTTTACCTGACAAGCGTTGTTTGTATAACTTATCTGCAGGACTGAGGTCTCAGTGTTTGATGATGCATCACATTGTCTGTGACTGGTGGATTTGCTAATGTGTGTTTTCTACCTCAACAGTACCATATGACACACAAAGTACATAACCCTTGAAGCAGGGAGGTTTTGTCAGAAAACAAAGCCTCCATCTGCGTTCTTACTGATCGCATGGGGAAAAATGTTGAATATTCAAAATATGTCTGCCAAAACATAACACCTGTGCATTAAAGTCAACCTCCAACCGGCCTGCGAGTTTCACCTCCCTCATGCTGCTCTCCTCCTGATCTAAAATCAACAGTTTCTCAAATTCCCTTCATAATGAACAAACGCTGTGTTTTAATGAAAGCCAGGTCAGACCACACAGCTTTAATAATGTAACTTTTTGCTGGATAATAACTTTACTTTCAGGCATTGGGTGACAGATGACTGGAATTCTTCTCAGGCGTAATCTTATTTCTCTTTGGTTCTTCATGGATCATGTACCAGACTACTACTGTATACAAGATATTCCAATCTTCCTAACACTTGCTAAGGAATAAATATTTGAGTAGTAAGTGACGCATTTCTAACAAGCGGACTCGGGTCCAAAAGCTGGAAGCTTGACCGGCTTTCTTTTTCAGGAACTATTTTTAAGACAGAGGGAGCCCAAGATTTTTTTATTAATTAAAATGCTTTACCACAAATAATTCCAAAAAAGAAAAAAAAAACCAATTATTTTTATTTCATTTTATTTCATTTTTTCAATTTCATTTACATTTAGGCATTTAGCAGATTCCCTTATCCAGAGCGACTTACAAAAAGTGCTTTAAGGTCACCATCAACAAATATATTCTGATACTACATTTACATTTATGGCATTTGACAGACACCCTTATCCAGAGTGACTTACATTTATCTCATTTATACAGCTGAGCAGTTGAGCATTAAGGGCCTTGCTCAAGGTCCCAACAGTGGCAGCTTGGTGGTGCTGGGGCTTGAACCTCCAACCTTCTATTCAGTAACCCAATACCTTAACCATTGAGCCAGCATTGCCCCATACTAGCTGATACTGATACTAGCTCAGATGTCTGTTAAGAGTACAATCAGGTATGAAAGTTTTGTGGTTTGAAGATGGACAAAGATTCGGCTGTTCTGGCACTAAAGATCATTCCACCACCTCAGAGTCAAAACGGAGTCATGAGGAGTGTTTGCCCTTGGTAGATGGTGGAACCAGTCGGTTCTGGTGCTGGAGGACCGAAGGGAGCGATGTGCAGTGTGAGGGGTGATTAGTGCTTTGAGGTATGTTGGTGCAGGTCCAGTTTTTGCCTTGTAGGTGAGGGTTAGGGTTTTGAACTGGATGCGGGCGTCTATTGGAAGCCAGCGGAGGAGTGGAGTAAGGGGGTAGTGCGTGAAAACTTTGGGAGGTTGAAGACAAGACGTGCAGCTGCGTTCTGGATGAGCTGTAGTGGTCGGATATTTATTTATAAATTTTACATTTATAAATAAATACATTTTATTTAATACCTTTAATTTTGTATTAAGTAAAACCGATATGATTCTTTTTTCACAATTACTTCATAATAAATTTCTGCCTGAAGAGAAAGATGGAACGATAACATTTATGTTATTTATGTTTTAATTATGTTCTGTAAAATAAACACCCTCTAAACATAAAAAAAAATAGTTTTCTTGGACCCGCACCCAAAACAAATTTATAATAATCATAAAAATGATGTCATACTGTGTGAGAAACATGTTATTGGGACAGTGTCCAGTGTTAAAAGTGCTTTAGCAATAAAAATGTAAAATAAAATTGAATTGAATAGTAAACTCTGATGTTTTTGTTCTATATTATGTACTTGAGAAACCTAAAGGCCTTCTAAGGATTCAGAAGACTTGACAATGTGAGAAGGAAGGGGCAAATGTGTGTGTGTGTGTGTGCGTGTGTGTGTGTGTGTGTGTGTGTTGTGTGTGTGTTAGCAATAATATTGCATGTAAATGCCTTTGTGTCCGTGTCATTACACATGCTGGACATCCCGCATTGCTACCCAAAGTTATTGTGTGGATTTATAGTTAGGGTTCTTTACAGGGATCTGAAACATGAATAGTAACTATCCTTAAATAAAACAGAAAATACAGTACAGGCCAAAAGTTTAGACACACCTTCTAATTCAATACGTTTTCTTTATTTTCATGACTATTTACATTGTAGATTCTCACTGAAGGCATCAAAACTATGAATGAACACGTGGAG
>JANCOA010000054.1:5481380-5497467 GCA_024363135.1 Leptodoras oyakawai | reverse complement strand
CCCCACCCGGGGATCGAACCCGGGTCCTTCTTGCTGTGAGGCGACAGCGCTATCCACTGCGCCACCGTGCCGCCCCAGTTGCTTTGTCGGTATGACAAATATTAACAATTATAATAATATATTAAACACCTATATGCTATAATATAAACATGAAAACTACAAAATATAGAATATTATTAAATATTAGCATATACAAGTTGGGCTACCTGACATTACTGTAAACTATAATAGTAAATATTCATTTTTTTCTCTGAATCTAAACTATGTAGTGTTACATTTGTACATTTGAACTTGAGCATTAAAACTGACAATTCACAGCTTTGCTACCTACTAAACAGCTTAGCACCTGCTAAACAAGGTAATCAAAGATAGCCACCAGCAAGTGCAACTTATTGGTTAGGCCCTGTGGGAGTTGATGTTCTGCTCTGTAGTTCTCCCACAGGGGATCTGGGGTGCCCTCTGGCGGCCATGGGCATAACTCCGGGAGCCCTTACTCTTCTTTCGGGTATGCCGGGCTTGCATGGTGCTGGCTTATGGGTGTACATGGCATGGCTGAGATCCATGAGTCCTCTTCTAGCCCATAGCCCTCCCAGGACACCAAGTACTGGAGCTTTCCACCCTGTCTCCTAGAGTCAAGAATCTCCTGGACAGAATACATGTCACTCTAGGGAGGAGCTCCTTCTACAGGGGCCAGAGCGGGAATCTCTTCCTGGCTTTGTGGCCCCACCTGGTCAGGTTTAAGGGCACTGACATGAAAGTTAGATGCACTTTACTGTGGCATGGCATCGGTATCCTGTAAGAGACCTTGTTGATGCATTTGAGGATTGGAAAGGGGCTGATGTACCTGGGACTGAGCTTCTTGGTGTACATCGGGCTTCTGAAAGCTCTGGTGGAAAGTTGCCTGGCTGGAAGCTGGGTGAGGTGCTGCACCTCCTGTCCGCTGCCTTCTTCATATGGGAGATTGCCCAAGACAGCTGCTGGTGGGTGATGGCCCAGAATCCTGCTCCCCCTGAACCATTAGGGGTACCTAAGGGGTACCTAAGAAAACCTAAGAAAACTTAAAAAGGCTTTAGACCTGTGGCAGTGTGCTTAATGGAGTTTTGGGCATATTCAGCCCAGGTGAGGTAACGCACCCATTCCTGAGGCTGGTGCTGGCAAAAGAGTCTGAGAAACTTACGGAGTTCTTGGTTTACTCTCACACCTTGCACATCTTCTCCATGAATGAAGTCCAGACCCATGAGATGAGCTGAAGGCCTCAGTTACTTACAATGTCTTTGGGTATGCTGAAGAATTTTGAAGACATTTTGGAAAATGAGCTCAGTGGTTTCTAGAACTGTGGGAAGGCCTGCAAGAGGAATAAACCTGACACCTTTGGAAAAGCAGTCTACAATTATGAGAATGGCTTTTTTGCCCGGAGACTGTGGCAGGTCTGTGAGAAAATCAATAGCAATGTGCAACTAGGGCCTCTCCGGGATTGGCAAAGGGTGCAGCTTAACTGCTGAAAGAGTTCGGGGGACAATGGCTTGTGCACAAGCAGAACATGAGGCTATAAACTCTTGGATGTCCTGGGTCATATGAGGCCACCAGTACTTGGTTTGAATGAGTTACAGGGTGCATCTAGTGCCAGGTTGTCTTATGCCTGGAGTCGGAGAGAGCTTACCGGGAGGGGGCTGCATGCTCCCATGGGCTGGTTAGAGGTGTCATATCCTCTGATCTAGTTCCCACACAATGGCATGGAGGAACCTTGATTCAGGGAGGATGGGCTCTGGTTCAGTGGCATCCTGGAGTATCAGGCTCATGGGTCCTGGAGAGAGCATCAGTTTTACCATTCTTGGAACCAGGTCTGTAAGATAGGACAAAATTGAACCGTGAAAAGAAGAATGCCCACCTGGCCTGACAAGAATTCAAATACTTAGAATTCAAATCAAAATACTTTGCAGCTCTAAGGTACACAATGTACCCCTTTGGGCCCAATGTGATATCCTAGGAATTTGATTGGCACAGTCACAGTCTTCTTATTGTGAATAAGAAGCTCACTTACAGACTCCAGACCAGGCAGACCCCTAGGTTGACGCAGTTCTCGAAACAGTGTGGTGACCACTTCTTAATCTCCCCCTGCCTCCAGGACAGGAGGGGGTCATGATGATGTAGCCAGTCAATACCCAGGATTACTGATTTTCCTGGTGAAGGAGCCTGAATTGTAGCTTAAGCGGTGCCATTTGCTGCCTGGTGAACGTGAGTGAAATACTTAACTTGAATCAAGAGAAACGTGGTCAGCAGTTCCAACATTGATCCTCGCTAGGGAGAATTAAAGCCCCAGTGTGTGCTAAACAAGGTAATCAAAGATGGTTGCCAGCAGGTGCACCTCGTTAGTTAGGCCCTGTGGGAGTTCTGGTCTGTAGTTCTCCCACAGGGCATCTGGGGCACCCTCTGCTGGCCACGGGCATGACATTTGGTATCAAATATTTTCAGTTTGTTACTGGAAAAGTTACAAGACAGACCAGGTGTGTTCCCAACATTTTTGTATCCACAGTCCTTTTTAACTGTAAAATAGCCCTTGGCCCACCCCAGTACAAATTTATTTCATGAACATTAATTAAATGTGACCTTAAAGCACTTTTTGTAAGTCGCTCTGGATAAGGGCATCTGCTAAATGCCTAAATGTAAATGTATATGTATGTAAACCTGCAGAATATACCATGCACCTTTATATGTTATAAAAACAAAAGCTTCATAATAAAAATGTGATTTTAATGAATCTAAGTTTTATTATAGGAATACAACCAGATTAACTTTCTTGAGTAGAAAGTCCAGCAGATTCATATAAATGTATTAATAAGCTTTATATGAGCCTAGGGGTTTGCTGAAAGTTTGCCCCTGCTGATATTTCATCATTTGTTTCTGCCTCCCACATTCCATTGTGCACAAGCCTACTGCCCACAATACAAATTAAAAAAAGTTCTTAGAGAGCAGAGCAAAACACTGAGTCTAACAGAAATTCATATTTTTTTCACTTTTCTTAAATGATTGCAGAAACTACAGGAAGTATTTGCATCAGACCACAGATTCCTGCAAAGATGTTCCTGCAAACTGTTCAACCAAATTTTTATTTCAAATTTATATCTCAAATGTTATCTCAGATTTTATCTGTAAATTTTATGAGGCTTAACCCTTGAGCATCTCCTGTGCTTCTTTATTTTTATTATTAAAAAAGCTATATGTAAATAAACTGTATGGGGATATATCAAGAATAAGGCTAGGGATTATACGTCATGAATCCATGTAAAATACATCATAATATCAACATGGTAGTGGGGTAGTGTGTTTGTGTGTGTTGGTTGGGGGATGGGGTGTTGTCAGTATATTCTGCAAAATGATTTACAAATAAAGAATAAAAATAACACATTTTACAAAAAAAAAAAAAATTTAAATTGGGATTGCATATGTATTAACCGCAATGCTGTAAAACTAAATTATTTCTGGTGCGATCAGAAGTGACAAAATTAGGTAAATTATATAGAATCTACCTGGGTGCAGTAAAGTGTCATATATTCATACATACATAAATACACCTGTTCCTGGAGGGCCACAAAGTCTGAAGATACCTAAACAAGAGCTTCATAGTGTCTGAACAATTTTGAGACAAAGTACTAGAAAAAGTATCACTCATCATTTGGGTAAAAATACCTGAACTTGATGCTAAAAATAAATGGGGAAATGGGTGTAAACAAAAAGAGACAAAGGATAACTCTGATAGACTGATAGATCTACAGAACAAATGGAAGAAGCTGTTCACAGGACAACCATAACACAGACACGCTATAAAGCTGGCCTTAATTAAAGAATGATATGTTTAAGAAACATGTAAAATGGATCATTTTCATCACCTCAGTGGGTAGGAAACAGGTTGAGGTTGATGGGTCAAATAAAAGTCAAATACAAGGCAATCCTAGAAGAAAACCAGTTTCAGTCTGCAAGTTCACCTTCCAGTAAAACCCCTAAGCATACTACCAAGGCTACACTGAGGTGATTCATGATCATGAACCTATATGCGTTAGGATGGCCAATAGCCTAATAGCAGAGAGTGTTGTGTGGGCCATGTAGAGTGGTTTGATTCAGTTAAGCTACTGTCATCATGTCTCTTTTAATGTGGTAAAGTTTCACATTCAATTCATTCATTCATTCATTCATCTTCTTGGCTGCTTATTCCTTTTCAGGGTCACGGGGGAGCCAGTGCCTAGCCGGCCACATAGGGCGCAAGGCAGGAACAACCCAAGACAGGGCGCCAATCCATCCTAGACATTCAATTCAACTTCAAATCCATTAATTTCAACTTCTATATTTCTAAAGAGCTTTTAACAATGCACATTGTCTCAAAGCAGCTTCACAAAGACAAGAAATTAGGACATATAGGCTTATAGGTTTTGTCCCTAACTGTTATCCCTATGGGTGACAATAGTGGCAAGGAAAAACTCCCTCAAATGATAAGAAGAAGAAACTTTGAGAGGAATCAGGCAGGGAACCCATCCTCATTTGGGTGACACTTGATAGTGCGGTAACAAATAGCCCCTTCTATAATTGTGGGGTGTGAGAGTGGGGGGCGACAGCATACAAACATCCCAGTTTACCAGAAAACTCTATGCCTACGAACCCTCCAGATCTGCGCCTTTACCTAAGAGAAAAGCTGGTGACAAAAGGCTTGACTATACAAATAGACTTAAACACTGAGACTGTGTCTGAGTCCTGAATGCTAATTGGAAGGCTGTTCCATTGTGGGGCTTTGTAAGAGCAAGCTCTGCCCCCTGCTGTAGGCTTCAATATTTGAAGTACCAACAAAGAGCCAGCACCTTTTGATCAAAGGTATCTTATAGGTTTTCAGTAGTATTTTATAATCAATGCGAAATTTGACTGGAAGCCAATGCAGTGTGAATAAGATGGGGGTGACGTGATCGTATCTTCTGGTTCTAGTAAGGACTCTATATTCTGAAATAACTAGAGTTTGTTTATACACTTACTGGACATCTAGACAACAAGGCACTACAATAATCCAGCCTAGAGCTAAAAAAAAGCATGAATTAATATTTCTGCATCGTGCTGCAACATTATATTTATTATTTTAGCAATATTTCTGAGATGAAAGAAGGTTATCCTAGTAATATTATCTATATGAGCTTCAAATGAAAGACTGGAGTCAACAATCACGCCAAGATCTTTAACAGCTGCACATGAGGTAATTGAAAGGCCATCCAGAGTTACTATATAATCAGAAAGCTTACTTCTAGCCGCCTGTGGTCCTAGTACAAGTACTTCTGTCTTATCAGAATTCAGTAGAAGAAAGTTATTCAGCATCCAGTGTCTAATGTCCTTTACATATTCCTCAACTTTATTAAGGTGGTGTCCATCATCTGGCTTTGCTGAGACATACAGTTGTGTGTCATCAGCATAACAGTGGAAGCTGATACCATGTTTATGAATGATTGTACCCAGAGGTAGCATATATAAAGAAAAGAGCAATGGGCCTACAACAGAACCTTGTGGTACACCAAACCTGATCTTACTATGTTTAGAGAACTCACCATTAACATCTACAAACTGATAATGGTCAGTCAAATACGACCTGAACCAGAAAAGGGCTATGAAAGAAAATAGTTTGATCAAGGATGCCAAAAGCTGCACTAAGTTCAAGAAACACAAGCAAAGACACAAAACCCTGATCAGAGGCCAGTATTAGGTCATAGCATTTCTGTGCTATGATGAGGCCATAATCCTGACTGATAGATTTCATGTTATTTCTGTGTAGGTATGAGCATAACTGCTGTGCTACAACCTTTTCTAGGATCTTGGAGAGAAACGGGAGGTTTGATATCGGCCTGTAGTTAGACAGCTGACTGGGGTCAAGGTCAGGTTTTTTGATCAGGGGTTTGATAACTGCTTGTTTAAAGTATTTAGGTACATAGACAATGCTAAGTGAAGAATGAATTATTTTTAGAAGAGGTTCAATTGTTTCTGGTACAACCTCTTTGAAGAACCTTGTAGGTAAAAGATCTAGTACACAGGTTGACGAAGATTTTGAAGGTTAGTGAGGTTAGTTCATTTTCTTGAAGGAGAATAATACTTTCAAATCGCTGATCTGATATGGTTATACTGTTTACATGGTTTGCTATCAGATTGTCTGGCTTTAAGGTTGTATGAATTTTCTATCTAATATTTTCAATTTTATCATTAAAGAAATTCATGTATTCTTCACTACTACATAATGATGGAGTGCACGCTTCTGTGGTGATCTTATTCCTGGTTAATTTTGCTATAGTATTAAATAAGAATTTAAGATTATTTTTATTATTTTCTATTAGAGTGGAGAAATATGTTGACCTTGCTGCACCAAGAGCTTTTTTATACCTCAGAAGGCTCTCCGTCCAAGCTGTCTGAAATACTACCAGTTTAGTTTGGCACCATTTACGTTCTAGTCTCCTGAACAGTTTGTTTTAAGGCACGTGTGAGGTCGTCATACAAAGGTGCTAGTTTTTTCTCTCTAATTATTTTTCTTTTAAGAGGAGCTATAATATCCAGAGTATAGCGGAATGTTGACTCTAAGCATTCAGTCACTAGGTCTAGTTCTGTGGTGTTAGACCGTGATCCAATCAGACTTGATCATTCTGGAGATTCTTAATAAAATTCTGTGCAGTAGCTGAAGTGAATGTACATTTAATGAGCATATATTATGACCAAGACAAATTTTAAATGATCTGAGACAGCTTCAGACTGTGGAAGTGTAACTACATTTTCTATATTCAGTCCGAATGTTAATATTAGATCGAGTGTGTGACCACCATTGTGAGTTGTCCTATTACATTCTGATTTACTGCTTCTGAGTCTAGAATGGACATAAATGCTGTTCTCAGAGGATTTTGTGGATTATCAAAATGATTGTTAAAGTCTCCAATATTTAATACTTTGTCAAAGAAACTACCAGCTCTTGAAATCTGCAAATTCAAAAGGAAATTCAGAATACAGCCCTGGGGGTCTGTAAATAATAATTAAAGGAATCAACTGGGCAGCCTTGGTTTTTGTGGCAACGTATGTTATGCTACTGTACAGAACTCCTCCTCTACCAGTTAGACAAGGCTGATGTATGTAACTGTACCCTGGAGGACTAGTTTCATTTAATGCTACATATTGGCTCTGAATTGTCAGAGATTAACTAGCCCTGTGCTGAGACTATGAGCTATGCTACAGGAAATGAGAGCAGCACCTTCCCAAGTGGGAAGGATACAATCCTGCCCTAACAGGCCAGCCTTGCCCTCAAAACTGCTCCAATTATCTATAAAGCCCACATTGCACCCCCTGGACATCTAGCAGTTCAGTGACCATAACCTGCTGTAAGCTATATCACGTCGCATTGGGATGGGGCCAGAGCATATTACGGCATCGGACATCGCCTTTGCTAATTTACACACCTCTATAATACTACTCTTAGTAACCTCTGACTGATGAAAGCATATATCATTACAAAACCTGTGGTAGCCTAAGACCCTAAGATTAGCTGCTATGTCCAAGTACCCTGGCTCTTGCTATACACCTAACTAAAGCTGCTGGTGCCCCTAAAGGCCTGGTTACTTTCACGTGTCACAAGATAAAGTCTCCTATAACCAGAGCTCTTTCAGGTTTCTCAGAGGGTGCTTCACTGAGGAGAGCAAACCTGTTGGACACATGAAGTGAAGAGGAGTGGTGCTCCCATGTACAAGCCTTAGCTGACTGAACATCCTGCACACTCCACACACTGAACAAGTTGAATGATGACCATGACATGTTATCGTACCTTATCAGAGATTTGTGGAGGTTGTTTAGGCAGATCTGATGTGGATGGCATCTCCTCGCTGTCTATTGGCAAATACCAGCCAAAACTAGCAGCAAAAAAAGGGCTAATCAGGAAAAAGTGGAAAAATATGGCGAAAAAAAAGAGAAATGGAAATATGGAAAAAAAATGTAAAACTCAAACAGTAAAGTTCAAAGATGCCAACACAGGTAACTCCTGGCAAGCGATTCGAAAACATGGAGACATTTCTGCTCAATATTGCTCAAATAGTGAATAGCACAAGAAATTAGAAGACTACATGTTTTAAACTGACATTAAAATGAGTTTAATAAGAGTCATGGAATGTTAAGAACAGTCATGGAATGTTTAGCAAAAAACAAGCATTTATTTTTTTGTTATTATTTATTTTTAACCATTCATCTACCATTCATCTACCCAAAATAACCCCAAATAATGAAGTGAAAACAATTTTTAAAAATCTCAACAACTGAAATCTTTCATTTAGATACGTATTCAAATCCTTTATTCAGGTCTCTTCACAAATATTGTATAGGCTTTCAAGGCTGGGCCACCCAAGGACATTCAGAGACTTGTCCCAGAATGTTAACCTTCATCCCTGTCTGGAGCAGGTTTTTGTCCAGATGTAGTGCTTGAAATTCAGCCCTAAAGAGCTACATTTTTTATGACTACTGTATGCCTTTTACTCATGAATGACTTCCTGCTAGCCACCCTAACATCAATACCTGAATGATTGAATATTTCTGAGATGATTGTCTCCCAGCAGGTTCCCCAATCTCTGTGGAGGACTTCTGAAATTCTGAAATACTTCTTTAGTTGCCATTGGGTTCTGTTAGTTCTTCCATTTCACATTGATGTAGTCCACTGTGCTCCTGGGAACATTCAAAGTCTTGGTTTTAGAGTTATTGGAAGGTTGCTTGGAGTTCATGTCTTTTGTATGACATGCACTGTGAATTGTGGCACCTTACTATCACAGATGTGTGCCTTCCTGCATCATGTTACATGGTATAAAGTAATGCTAACTTCAAAAATAATTAAAGTAAATCTTTGTACTTAGAAAAATACTGTAAAATGTGTACAGTAAACAGTTATAAACTAAACAAACCTGTTTTTTGGTGGACAACCCTTTGCTTTTTTTCTTAAATAGCAGTCCCAAGTACACTTTACACAGTTTCAAATGGAAATTAGCTGGTGAGTTTTGCTGACCATCTTGGAGAATCTGCCACCCAGGAGCCTTCATTATGTTTTAAATATAATATTTTCCTTTCTTTAATGTCATACAAATATTTTTCTGTAATTTCTCTAACCCAGGTCAAACAAGTGAGTTTTGATACAACTTAGAAACACTCTTTCTTACACAAAAATGACTTTTGTCCAAAATGTTCTGTTTCATATATTTATATTATTGTGATTTTTATGCATTGAACTTCTGCCACAAATTTTGCTGATTGGAATGAATGAGGAGCGACACGGTGGCTCAGTGGGTAGCTGTCGCTTCACAGCAAGAAGGTCCTGGGTTCGATCACCGGGTGAGGCGGTCTGGGTCCTTTCGGTGTGGAGTCTGCATCTGCTTGGGTTTATTCCGAGTACTCCGGTTTCCTCCCACAATCCAAAGACATGCACGTTAGGTTGATTGGTGTCTCTAAAGTGGCCCTAGTGTGTGTGTGTGCCCTATGATGGATTGACGCCCTGTCTAGGGTTGTTCCTGCCTTACGCCCTATGCTGCCGGCTAGGCACCGGCTCTCCTGTGACCCTGAAATAGGAATAAGCGGTTAAGAAAATGAAATGAAATAAATGAATGGAATGAATAAGCAGAGATGTACAGTATGTGCTCCTATTAAAATGTGTGTGTGTGTGTGTATTTATGCAAGGCTGCAATGCACTCTATAGCCATATGAAAATTACTCTGCAGCCTAGTAAATGTTTCTTAAGTGCACCACCTTTAATAATGTATTTATTTAATATTTTTGTTATTAAAGATGTTATAGCTTATGGTTCTTCACATCCGCCTTATATCATATTGATATGATATAATGCAAGTCATATGATCTGGAGTATGTTTACACCAGAATATAACCTACTAGACCATATAAGCAACTTCTTTTGTTCAGCTGGCTGCTACATCCTAGACAAAACAACAATTTGAATGCTGTGAGAAAGACTATTTGCATATGAACAAATGTGCCTTTATCCTTTCAGTTGACCTTTCTTATATGTAATTGCATTTTCAATGCATTAAAGTCCTAATGCTTAAAGGGCTAATTCAAGGTATAGAAACCCAAGTTGCCAAATTTGTTTGTCTGTCTTGAACCATTGTTCAACATTATAAAATCACTGACCAAAATAGGCCTATTATATTTCAAAAGAACAGTTGAAAGAGGGTGTGGCAGTGTGTATCCCTTCTCAACAAAAGGAATCAAATTTATGTCACTCAATGCTTGAATATGGCGTGGATATTATAAAGAATGAAATGAGCTTGAATCATGGCAAACCAGCAAACCATCTACCTGATGGGCTAGAAATCGTCATGAGAGTAAAAAGGAAAAGAAAATGATTAGTATTAGGTTTGTTCATATGTTTTAATGAATGGCCCTACAGTGACAAATGTATAAATAATTGTCAGTAGCTACTGATATAAAGAACTTTGTGATTTTAGGTTAAACTACTGGTTCACTCTAGTGGTTAGTCTGTGCCCATAGTCCCCAGAGTAAAAAAAACAGTGTGGCTCCAAGCCAAATCAGGTCACTGTGGCTTTGTGGAGTGTGAAGCTCAATCTCGTTGGGTCCTAGGAATCACCCCATCTCTCGTTGCCGTGGAGACTGTGACAAGGCCCCGCCCATCGCCGCGTCAACGGAGAAAATCCCAGGCTTGTGGAGAATGAGAGGTAACTTTCGGTCAAAGTTCTCAGTTCTCAGTTCATTTCTGGAGTGTGAACTCCCCCAGTCCTAGGAATGCACACACGACTCACACTGATTCATTCGTGAAAAACTCGATTAAAATGTGATTTATTCATTATAATTAAAACTATACAACTGCCAAACATTGGTGGCAATATATATTTTCTTAAATTATAAATCTGCAGATATACATTAGACATACTTTGGTATAGTATATAGTTTAAGTCAGGCGTTTTGCACTGCACTTTGTCCATGCTCTACTGCTATTTGCACAGATTTGCACAGGCTAATAAGCTCGTGGTGATGAACATGTTAATTAAATGTGAGACCCCTCCCATGAACAGGAGTCTATTAAAACCCGTGCGCGAGCATCTGAAGAGCGGCCGGTCTGGTGCTGTCTCAGAAGCCGTGGTGCTGAAAGTGCAGAGCGGTCATGTGGTCAGTTCTTTTGATATTTCTGTCTTATTTAGACGGAGATTTTGCTAAAGAAACACTTTCCGCTTTAGTCGCGGGAAACGAGAGCCACGTTCCTTACTTTCTGCTCAATGCTACTACGTGTGTGGACACTTCTGAGTGCCATGTCGGACCGAGCCCTCAGAAAGCCGACAATGGAGGATTAAAGCGTGTAAGACAAGAGACTGAAGACAGAGAATACCCTTTAAGCGACGCACAGACTTTGCGGAGATCCAAGAGGGGCTTCACTTATCCCGGGACTCTGTGGTGCGGAGCGGGAAACATCGCCAACAGCTACGATCAGCTAGGTGAGGATTATTATGACCAGGGGATTTTTTAAGTCTATATTCTGTGAGGTTAGATGACCTTTAGGTTTATTCATTTTGTAGGAACTGTTGTCCAAATGCACTTACAGGTGAGGCATGATATAATTTGTATACAAACAACCATTGACAAGTTATGGCTCTTAAACGTGTCTATTAAAATATAATGATTCAGTAAATATTTTGTTCATGTTTGTATACATGAGGATTTTTTGAACATCATTTGACTTTTTTTTCCCTTATTTAACTTGTCATCTTCAGGAGAGTTTGCTGAGACAGACAAATGCTGCCGTACGCATGACCACTGTCCCCATGTCATTCACGCATTTTCTTCGAAATATGGCTTCACCAACTTTAAGTGGCATTCCATTTCACACTGTGACTGTGACAATGCGTGAGTAACCCAGTGATTACCATGTATAGTCCTGGAAGTTTCATGATTTTTATCTTTAAATATGAGTCATATATATAAAATTAGATTATCAAAATGATCATGAGTCAAATCAGATGTTACAGAGTAGGGAAAACATCAAGCCATTCGGAAGTTAATGTTGCATTAGACCAAAGGATAAACTATGAAACTGGTAGTTCAACAATCTTCTGCTTATTCCCTACTCTGTCTGTAACAATTACATTTAGCTGTATTTGTTACTAAAATCATAATTAAATTACATCACTTCAGTACCTGTGAACAAATCAACAAAAAAACTGTCATCCTGCAGAATGAAGCAGTGTCTGAGGGCAGTTAATGACACTTCATCACGGGTGGTTGGCCAGGCTTTCTTTAATGTGATTGAAGTTCCCTGTTTTGAATTCTCCCTCGAGGAGCAATGTGTTGAGCGGCACTGGTACGGAATGTAAGTAAAACATCCTACAGGCTTCAGGCTACAATCAGATTCCTACAGATACTATATGATGTAATTCTTGCTTTCTTTTATTATAAAGGTGTAAGAGATATGACAAAGTGCCTGTTGCTGTGATTAAAGAGTCAGTGCCCTATGATTTTGGGGGCATTGAAGTTATTGATGTGTTGACCATAAAGCCTCCCAAAATAAAAGTATCCGAGATAGATGAAGCCAAGCAAGAAGAAATGCAGAAGTCAGAAAGCATGACAAGCACCTCAGGATCCAAAAACCCTGCACCAGAAGAGCCTTCACTTACAAATGTTGTTACAGCAGCTGAGGACTTCATCAAAGTACTTGCTACAGTTTCCACTTCACAAAGCTCGTCTACTGATAGTGGAAGCACAGGTGAAACACAGGCCTCAGATAAGAAGAGGAAGAAGAATGCAGCCAAAAAGAAAAAAGACTCCAAGAAGAGAAGAGGGAAAGGGAAAAAGAAAAAGCAGAACACAGGCAGGGCTCCAAAAACTAATGGGAATGTCACAGGGGCTCTCACTGCCAACAGAGCTGAGAATGTCATCAACAAGAACAATTTTGTGGGAGACACTGGGAATTTTGACTGGGACAGCAAGAATGTTAACTTCATGCACAGCCGGTTCAGTTATGTGGGAAACATTGAGCACTCCAATAAGATGATGAGGGATGAGCATCAGAGAACACCTGACAAGAGTCAAGTAAACACTTCCACTGCAGCAGATGCAAAGCAAGAGGGCAAAATATTAGAACCACAAAAACAAATTAAGGATATGAAATTTCTGCAGCTCTTCTCCCCAGTGCCAGAGACTATCACCAGCAAACCTAAAACTGATATACCAAGACAAAAAGTGGCAAAAAAGAGGCAGAGACATCCAACTCCAACTTTCCTCCCTGTAAAAGGCACCCTCCACAATATGATGTCAGATAACATTGCAGTGAGTACAACCGAAAGCACCAGCTTAGCAGGTCTGACAACACACACTCCCAACAGTCTATTAGGGGAGGAGGCACCACACAATGTTGAGCATGAAAAGGGATCTGCGTTTAATGCCACCACACAGAATACATCCATTGTTGGAACCAAAAGGCTAAAGTTGAGGCAGAAAGGGGGGAGGAGGAAAAGTCGGAAGCTGCATAGGCCTACATCCCCCACAGTCACCTTAACAACAGAAGAACCAAAATTTCTCCTTACTGACATATCTCAGGAATTGACTGTTGGCCCATTTCTTGAACCACAGAGTGCATCACAGAGGGTGCAGTCTAATCGACCAAAGAACATGGCAAAAAACACTACAACAGGTGTGTCTGGTGAAATTCTACTTAAAACATTAAAGGGCACTGGGGCTGGAAAGGGAGATCATCAACCCAAAACCAGTTCATATGTAATGGAGGATGCTATCAAGGCAAGACAAGAAGCCATAGTGATAATGGATCCTAGTACCTCGACAGGTTCAGCTATAACTGATCTGTCTACTCAGGCAAAAGATGCTGAGGCAAGCACTGGCCATCTTTTCTCTTCTAGACTACAGACTATCACTCCATCAATGCCGCCTCTCAAAATCAGAACAGCTAAGAGAAGAAGATTAAAGGAGAGCTATGAGAAGAGTAGAAGAAAAAACAGAGGCACAAAAACGCATGTTTAATTAGATGAATTAAATGAAATCAGTGGAATAGTTTCTTAGTAGTTAGCCTGTGTCATGATGATCAGAGTTGTTAGTACAATAAGAAAGACATGATTTAGAATATACTGTTTTTTGCTTATATTTACTATACTGTCACTAAATAAAGTAATTAGAAAAATCACTTTGTCAGGTTATTTGTTGTCTATATTTGTTACAAAATCTGAGCTTTGGTCTTTTCAGACCTTTGCCAAGAGAGTAAAGGATTAAGTGGGAAAAGGTTACATTCTTGCAAAATGATAATCTGAGTTATGTGCCTTCTACCAGCCCACCATCTCAATGACTGAATAGCCAACACAGCAAATCCAATCTTGCATCAGCTGACTCTCTCATGCTCAACAAAAAATGCTACACATACACTATTTATAGTGTAGGAAATCACACAGAAAATAAAAAAACACACACTTGCTGGTTTAACAAAGATTCTAAACTGTATGTTGAAATGTAGGGATTTGTGTTTTTAAGAGATCCAATGATCAAGAAAAATAGAACAAAAGAATGCTATGCCTCTTCTTAAATCCATATAATATAATACACTTCTTTGCACAGAAGGACAAGTAAGAAGGGGAACAGCAGTCATACGATTATTCAAAATATGGCATGATGTGAAAACTACACCCATTCCCACTCAAGACTCCTCCCTCAAAGCCCTTTGGTACTTTTCACTTTTAGAGTAGGAGCTATGAAACAATGTGCATCTTTATTCAGATGGCAGAAAAAGAGCATGATAGCATATTACAATGGTTTATACTATAAACCTGCTTTTTATTATATAAAATTTATTTCATTTCCCTCTTTCTGCCCTGACACAATAATGGTACAAACTGCTCCACACACATGGATATGGATATAAAACAACAGAAACCCATAATTATATTGATATCAAAATGGATACTAGTAGCTAATAAGAAGTAAAGATTGCAAAATTGTCCATGCAGTGAAAACTGCAATGTAAAGTAAATTTTGGAGTTGATTGAACCCAAAAAAAGGGTGAAGTGACCATCGTAGAATCATTTGTGCAACACTGCCTCGAGTCACATCAGAAGTCATTCTGTTCCCTCCAAGATCCCATGGGGGACCTACCAAGTATTAGCTGGTATAACAGTTTTATGGTACTTCAGTGTACAGTGGTTTAATGATTTATACATTGCGGTCTGAGCTCGGTGACCAGCGAATGCCAGTAACGCTGCTGATTGCTTCATTTCTTGTACATTAGATTGATTGGCGTCTCTAAAGTGGCCCTAGTGTGTGAGTGTGTGCGCGAGTGTGTTAGTGTGTGTGTGCCCTATGATGGATTGGCGCCCTGTCTAGGGTTGTTCCTGCCTTGCGCCCTATGTGGCCGGCTAGGCACCGGCTCACCCGTGACCCTGAAAAGGAATAAGCAGCCAAGAAGATGAATGAATGAATGAACTTTTCCAGATTTTTTCACATTACTGTACTGTACTAACTACATTTCACCCCTACTGTGAATTCTGAAAAAGAAAATCATCTATATAAAAATACTGCATGAAACATGATTTTTTCCCCCAATATTAACACAAACGGATATCCTCTAGACTTAAAAAAGTTTTAAGTTTTGTGTTAAATAATTATTTTTGTGTTAAAATGGTAGGTGCATGGAACCCAGTGTCACAGAAAACCCACCAAACTTCTCAGCAACCAATAGAGATGCCGATGAATTCTGCTCTCCCATTTGGAGTAATCACCTTCCCATTTGTAGCTGTTCTAACCTGCAGGAATACATGCTCAGAATTTCATGTGCTTTGGCAAGGAAATCAGCAAACTTCTAAATAAGAAGCTGGTATAAGCAAAAAGAAACTTCAGCACTGTAGATGGCAGTGTGCACTGTTCACAACTTCACAAGAAAAATGTTTTATGCACATGACTACAGCCTAGGCACGGTGGCGCAGTGAATAGCACCGTCGCCTCACAGCAAGAAGGACCCAGGTTCGATCCCCGGGTGGGGCGACCTGGTAAATTTCTGTGTGGAGTTTGCATGTTCTCCCCGTGTCCGCGTGGGTTT
>JANCOA010000054.1:5430950-5442899 GCA_024363135.1 Leptodoras oyakawai | reverse complement strand
CGCCCCACCCGGGGATCGAACCCGGGTCCTTCTTGCTGTGAGGCGACAGCGCTATCCACTGCACCACCGTGCCGCCAATTCTTATTTATTAGCTACTATATGTAATAAAAGTTCGTTATTCAGTTATTTAAAACCACATTTGTGTAAGAATGCATTTTGGGTGTGGTTAAATGCTATTTTGTTAAATGGTTAAATACTATTTGTTTTCTATGGCTCGTTATTTGTCCTCATGGATGCTGTAATTATAAAACATTTTCTCTTCACTCTCAGACACGAGGCACTGATGCAAGACAGGTTGTACAAAATTAGCACTTTGTTTTAATGCTTTGACCCTGTTCATGGACACCAATGCTACTTACATAATACAATTTATATTCATCTGTAAGGGATTACTCAGAGAGGGTAGGTTGGAAGCAAATGCAGAGTTTATTGATGAAGTACATAAGCGAAACAATAAGACAGCTTAGAGCGAGAGCAAACTAAACAAAACAGCGGTGCGTGTAATGTGGCATGGGAGAGTCCAACCGAGCTCCAAAACCAAAAGTGTCCAGCTCCATGCTCTGGCTCAGGACCTGCACACAGACAGGATAAAACAAATAGGAGTATGTGAGGGCACGTGAGGCTAGCTAAGCTCTAAAATGAACAAAAGGAAGACACTTAGCTTTCGTGACGGAATCTCGCCGGAAGTGTTGAGCAGATTAACGATATGAGAAAAAGCAGAAGTCAATGGTTTCTCATAGGTAAAGTCCCACGAGGAAGCCCAGCCAGAAGGTGCCCTAAATAGGGGAAGAGAGCCAATGAGAGCTCTCCTCCCAGATAGGGTGCAGATGGAGCAATTAGGCAGAGCTACCTGCAGGCAGAAATGGAACAGGACTTCTTCTTCAAGTCAGGGAACGGAAGTTAGGGGGGCGTTGGCGGCCCCTAGTGGCCACTGATGTGACGGAGTCCCCCCACAATGGGTTACCTCCGGGAGCCTATACTTCCTTCCCTTTTTCTGGGCCTGCCGGGCCTGCGGGGAGCAGGCCTATTTGGAAGTCTCCGGTGAAAATCGGAGATGAGAAGAGGGTCCAGAATGTCTTTGGCCGCCACCCAGCTGTTCTCTTCGGCGCTACACCCCTCCCAAGCCACTAGATACTCCATCTGTTATTTCCTGCTCCTGGAGTTGAGGATGTCGTGGACAACAAAGGTGGCCTCACTCTCAGCCTCCACTGACTCTGGTGGTGGAATCCCCTGCCCGGCTTCAGCCAATGGCCCATCTCGGACCGGTTTTAGCTGGTTGACGTGGAACGTGGGATGCATCCTGCAGTGACGAGGGAGTTTAAGCCGATAAGTGACTTCATTAACTCTCTTAACTATGGGAAAAGGGCCAAAGTAGCGGGGGGCAAGCTTCTTCTTGCCGTACATGGGGGGAAGAGCCTTTGTGGCAACCCAGACCTTGTCACCAGGGCGGAAAGAAGGGGTCTTGCCCCGACGTCGGTCGGCAAACTTCTGCTTGATTGCCTTGCCGATGGTTTGGTTGGTGAGAGCCCACACACAGTGGAGGCTGGAAACCTAGGATACACTGAAAGGGGGCGAGGTTAGTTGTAGAATGTTTTAGCGAGTTCTGGGTGTATTCCTCCCAGGGCAGATACCTCACCCAGTCCTGAGGACGCTGGTGGCAGTACATCCTCAGGAACTTCAAAAGCTCTTGATTTGCCCTCTCAGTCTGGCTTGCGGATGGTAACCTGAGGTGAGGCTCACCGTGACCCCGAGCTTGTTCAGGAAGTTGTTCCACATTCTGGACGTGAATTGGGTCCATGATCACTCACGACATCCCCTGGAATCCCGAAGTAATGGAAGACACTGTCGAACAGGATCTCTGCTGTTTCTAAGGCATGGGCAGTAATGGTCTGGTGGTTAGGGTGTATGCCCTGTGATCGGAAGGTCCCAGGTTCGATTCCTGTGACTGACAGGACTTGGCTGAAGTGCCCTTGAGCAAGGTACCTAACCTCCATTGGCTCCCCAGGCGCTGTGGCTAGGGCTGCCCACCGCTCCAGGCATGTATGTTCACAGCCCCTAGTGTGTGTTAAATGTGGAGGTTGCATTTCACTGTGTGCAAGCACAAGTGACAAAAATGTCTCACTTTGTCTTTGGGAAAGCAAGGCCACACATCGGATCGATTTTGAGAACCGGTCTACCACAACCAGAATAGCCGTCTTACCTTCAGACGGGGGTAGATCGGTCATGAAATTGATCGCGATGTGTGACCACGGGTGTTCCGGAACGGGCAGAGGCACTAGCTTGCCGGCAGGCAGGGTCCTGGGAATCTTGGCTCGGGCACACTCGGAACAGGAGGAGACAAAGTTATTAATATCCTGCCCCATTTTCTCCCACCAGTACCTGCCTGTTAAGAGTTCCAACATCCTCCGGGTTCCGGGATGACCGACTCCAGGCACTTGAGGGGCCCAAGCGATCAGATGGCTGTAGAGTTAGGCGGGGACATACAAGGTGCCGGGAGGACATTTGGTGGGACGTCTTCTAGGCTGTCTGGTGCGGATTAGATGCTCCAAATCCCAAGTGATCCTGTTAATAAACTTGGAAGAAGGAATTATGGGTTGCAACACGTTATCAGATACCTTGTCATACTTTCGAGAAAGAGCATCAGCTTTACCGTTTTTTTTTTAATCGAATCAGGCAAAGAACATCGCCCACTGGGCCTGACATGGATTAAGTCTTTTGGCAGCCTTGAGATACTCTAAGTTCTTATGGTCTGTTGTTACGTCCAAGAGGGGCTGTAAATAAGTTTGTGGATGGTAGTTGCTGCCCTCTCTTGGTTGTATCTCTTTTCCAGGTGTTCTTCCAGGATCAGGTGATGTGTGTGGTGGGGAAGGTCAGCTGACCTGGAAGAGCTTTGCTGATTCGGTGACACCAAATGGCTCCAACTATATAAACTGTGTGGCAACAAACACCATGAGGCCCATGACAGACTGCGTTTGTGTGTTTTGTTTTATTATATCAGCTAAGTTGGTTGATTCTTTAAGTGTATGACATGGTCTTTCTTTATTAGGATCCCAACTAGCCGGCCAGTGGCTAAATGTTGTAGGCCCACGTGCCTAGGTGTTTTCTCATAGTTAAACAAAAACTGTTTAATGGTTATTGTTACCACTCTTAAAGTTCACCCATGTCGGGGTGAGTGCCATTTATTTTGATCTTCTTTTCTCTTGTTTATGTTATAGGGAATTAGGTTAGTTTATTGTATTTTCTTTGTTTTTTCTTTGTCCTGTTTCCAGGTAAGGTAGCTGGGGACAGGGGCAGGGTTTTTGATTGTTGTTTTGGCTTAAGCTCACCCTGAAGCCTTGGTGTGACTTCTTGTTATGAGTTTGACTATATCATCAAAATACACATTTTTAAATACAACTCGTGTCTGGCTGGTGTATATCTTTCTTTATTTGTGTTATTGCCTCTCTACCCCTAGACCCTCCTTGTAAAACAAAAGTTGGGGTGTTTTACTTAAGAATAGATAGGGGCCGTAACACTGTGTAGATGTGAAAGGGGTGATTGGCGCCCTCCAGCCAATGCCTCCATTCCTCTAGGGCCAACTTGATGGCTAGGAGCTCCCCATCTCCTACGTCGTAGTTCCGCTTTCTACATCTTGCGGGAAAAGAAGGCCATGGGATGCATCTTAGCAGGTTGCCCGTGGTGCTGAGAGAGGATGGCACCTCATTTCCTCATCTGTCAGTTGTGTTATACAAACAGGGACATAATTAGAGTTGTCCACAACTGGTCTTTTAATCCTCAACTGTCTAGTTTCATCACATTTCCTCCCATTTTAATGTTGGATTCGCTCATCGCGGCCTCCATCTGACTTGATCAGCTCCTGCGTTCCCGACCAAGAGAGGCCGAACACCTCAGTGCTCCTCGCCCGGCTCCTTCCGATGCTCCGGAAACCATGATCCTGGGACCCGTGCGACTCCCCAACCCGGAAAGACGACGGAGAATCCGGTCAGAGCTCAGTCTCAACTGTGCGGACGCCAGTCACAGGGTTATAGGCTGCCCTGTAAGACCGGGGGTGGAAGCCTCCGGCGTCACGCGCCCCAATGCGCTGAGTCGCTCTCCACCCACTTCTTGCGCCTGCTCACCACCAGGATCAAAAGCCCAGGCACCGATGAAGCCGTGTTCATCCCCGAGTGCTACTCCTACACGCCAAAGGTCTCCCACCACACAGGGAGTTCAACTGCAAGATTGACCTTCTTCCCGGATGTACTCCTCCTCATTCCAAGATTTATGCCCTGTCTCTCCCCGAGCGGCAAGCAATGGAGGACTACATTCAGGAGGTGCTAGTAGCCTGCTATATTCGTCACTCAAGCTCCACGGCCTCGGCAAGGAGGAAAGGGGGTGGCCTTTGCCCCTGCATCGATTATCAGGGTTTGAATAAGGTCCCCGTGCGCTACCCCTATCCCTTGCCACACATCCCTTCTGCCCTCGAGCAACTAGCTAACGCCAGGTTCTTCACCAAGCTCGACCTAAGGAGTGCATATAACCTGGTTCGAATCCGTGAGGGGGAAGAGTGGAAGACAGCCTTCAGCACCTCCTCCGGCCACCTCGAGTACTTAGTAATGCCCTATGGGTTAGCTGCAGCCCCTAGCATTTTCCAGCATTTAATCAACAAGGTTCTCCGAGATATGTTAGGCAAATATACATTAGTGTATATTGATGATATTTAGATTTTTTCCCCAGATCTCCCGTCTCATGTCGGCCATGTATCGAGGGTGCTGGAACAGCTCCTCAAGCACCAGCTGTACGTGAAAGGGGAAAAATGCATCTTTCATCAAGAACGTATTAGCTTTCTCAGCTACCACATTGGCCCCGATGGGGTTGCCATGGACCTGGGGAAAGTATCGGCCGTGGAGAACTGGGAGGTGCCTAAGACGCCCAAGGAACTGCAAGGTTTCCTCGGATTTGCTAATTTTTCTGTCTTATTCCTGGTTAATTTTGCTACAGTATTAAATAAGAATTTAGGATTGTTTTTATTAATTTCTATTAGAGTGGAGAAATATGTTGACCTTGCAGCACCAAGACCGTTTTTATGCCCCAGGAGGCTTTCCTTCCAAGCTGTCTGAAATACTACCAATTTAGTTATTAGTAATAATATAGTAATTTAGCCATTTATTTTCTAGCCTGTGAGTTGTCTGTTTTAAGGCAAGTGTGTGGTCGTCATACCAAGGTGCTAGTTTTTCTCTCTCTAATTATTATTCTTTTAAGAGGAGCTATAATATCCAGAGTATAGCGGAATGTTGACTCTAAGCATTCAGTCACTAGGTCTAGTTCTGTGGTGTTAGACAGCGATCCAGTCATACTTGATAATTCTGGGAGATTCTCAGTAAAATTTTGTGAAGTAGCTGACATGAATGTTTGTTTAATGTGGTATCATGGCAATGAGCATATATTATGACCAAGACAAATTTTAAATGAGATAAGATAATGATCTGAGACAGCTTCAGACTGTGGAAGTGTGACTACATTTTCTATATGCTATTCGAATGTTAATATTAGGTCAAGTGTGTGACCACCATTGTGAGTGGGTCCTATTACATTCTGATTTACTCCTACTGAGTCTAGAATGGACATAAACGGTATCCTCAAAGGATCTTGTGGATTATCAAAGTGAATATTAAAGTCTCCAACAATTAATGCACCACCTGGACATCCAGTAGATCAGCGACCATAACCTGCTGTAAGCTACAGCGCCACATCCCATTGGGGTGGGGCTAGAGCATATTACGGCATCAGACATCACCTTCACTAATTTATACACCTCTATTATATTGACGAAGGTGTATATCATTAGCTCCTATGTGAAACACTGTCTTAGAAAACCTGTGGTGGTCTAAGACCCTAAGATTAGCTGCCATGTCCGGTGACCTGGTTCCTGTTATACACCTAACTAAAGCTGCTGGTGCCCCTAAAGGCCTGGCTAATTTCACATGCCAAGTGTGTGACCACCATTGTGAGTGGGTCCTATTACATTCTGATTTACTCCTAAATAGCTTGGGGGAAAAAATAAGAGATGGAAGTATGGAAAAATATTTTAACTCAAACAGTTCAAAGATGCCGACACAGGTAATCCCCAGCAAGTGATTTGAAAATGACAAACTACTCAAAGCGTTTCCATAGGCCTGTTATTACTAGCAGAACCTGGCTTAATATGACTCCTGTCCTTTGTTTTCAGACACTGTACCTTTACAGTGACAGCAAACAAGCATGGGTTTAATCGGTCAGTTGGGTGTTGTGGCTGAATAACTAGTATGTAACAGAGAATATGTTTGCCTGTCTTTTGGGGGGTTATCAAATTAAAATCTAAGGAAACACCATCATTGATTCTGTGTAGGATCTGCAGTGTCTATCAGCTCTTTAAGGTTGTTAAAACCACAACAAAGCCTAGTGTTGGATATAATCAATCAACATTAATGTCAACATTAATGAAATCAGGCCTAAGCCATCTAACTGAGGACTTTTGTAATCTTAGTCCTCTACCCAGATATCAGTGTTTGGACAGTAAATAAATTAGATTATGACAGTACTAGGTAAATAGTATATTACATAAGATAAGGTGGCAAACAGATGAATGTAATATATTCACAAAATATATTCAATTTTACAAAAAAAATGTCAATGTCAAAAAATGTCACTCTGTTCTTGAAAGCAGCACTAAAAATTAGCTGGTGAAGTAATAAACTTATACATTTAACATTTTAATCATGCAATTTTTTTTAATTATGCACAGTTGGATTTTAGTCTAATAATGCCCAGTTGGATTTAACTAAAATAAATTATGCTCCATATAACATTTTTTAAATCAAATCAAATCAATTTTTATTGTCACATCACAACAGTACGACAGTACAAGTGAGTGAAAAGCTTGGGTGCAAGTTCCCACTTATGTACGGAAACAACACATACACATAAATAAGAAAAAAAAAGAAAAAAAAAAAAGAAAGAAAGTGCAGGGTGCAAAACATTGGTTATGCTGTGTCATGGAAGACTTTAAATTGCCTTTAAATGTTGTTCAGTTACATAAAAATTAGCCTTATGTAAGCTCATGAAAAAAATAATTACAGTATATTTTGGATGCTGTCCCCTGCATTTAATTCTCATTTTGTAATTCTGACAGCTTTAAGTGGCCCAATATGAGTCATGTAGCAAGGCATGGCAATTTTCATGTAGCTCCTCAGGTTCTCATCTCTGAGGCCATAAATGAGTGGACTGAGAAAGCGTGGTAGCAGCACAAAGCAGAAGTAGTTGAAAAATTGAATATGTTCCTGCATCCCTCTGATGTTCAGCACAATCAGGTTTTCAGTAATTGGGAATGTGAAGACCATCATGCTCAGAAACAGCTGGATTCCATGCAACAGCACAGTGTGCAGGGCTTTGGTTACTGAGGCCCGGTCCTGACGCATCTTTTGGGTCTCCAAAAGGATTCGAATGTATGTAAAAAGAATGATGACAGCCACTACAGCAAAAAAGAGTGCATTCACAACCACTTTGAAGAGAGTCTGAATGGGCAAGCCATTGAGTACTGTAGATTTGCAGACCAGTGGGGTTTTGAAGACATCCCAGTCCACACTGGGGCGCATGAGAATAAAATCCACTGTAGGAGGGATACAGCTGATGATCCACAAGCTCAAAGCAATCACCCAAATTCTTTCAGGCCTCCAGGACATGGGTCGGTGCAGTGGGTAGAAGATAGCCACATATCGTTCCAGTGACATGGCAGCTAGGATCAGTGGGCCATTCTGAAATGTGGCAACAGAGACAAAGAGCAATGGTGCACAGTAGATGATGGCAAACTTCACATTGCCCATGACAAACAGAAAGAGCAGCACAGAGGAGAGTAACTGCAGTGTGTCATTGACCAGCATGTAGGCAAACAAAATGTAGCGTGAGCTGTCAAAGAATTGCCGATGTGAGGCAAATGTATGCAGCATCAAAAGAATGCAGTAGAGAAAGACACTAAACAGCGGAATCACCACACACACCTTTAGGATAATGGTTGTGCTGTCATTGGATGTGGCATTGCCTGGGAATTCAGTCAGATTTTGCATAATGTCAGAGCCTGAAATCGAAAATTTACAATTCTGGAATACAGCTGAATTAAATGAATAAAAGCTTTATACAGTTATATTAAAAAGACTTGACAAACATACACTGGAAATGTTAAGCTCAGCACTAGTTCATAGCTAAATACAGCTTAGAAAAAAATAAAGTTAAATGAATGAGAGTTAAATTAATTGGTTGAGCATTGTATTAAATAAATTCAAACAGAATTTTATCAAAATATGAATTTTGGATTCTATTAAAATAATATTATAAATACTTACCACAGTCTCTGTTAGCAGAGCAATTAAATGATCATTTGAGAATGGTAACCTAGTTTTATACATTTCTTCTTCATCAAGTGGGGATCGTTCCTTGGGGATTTGCTTAACTTTCTCATTATACACTTTTTTTTTCAGCAAACAGAATTTTTGCCCTGTCTTGCTTTATACAAGCTGAACTTAGCTGAACTTAAATTGTCCAACAGTGTGGTCTCTGTTGTCTGAATCTCCTCTTCATGATGTGCCATACATTTTCAGTAGGAGACAGATTTGGACTACAGGCAGGTCAATGAAGCACAAATACACAATTTGTACAAAGACACATTGCTGTAACTTATGCAGCATGAGGCATGGCATTGTCCTGGGAAAAGTTGTCATCTTGACATCCTTGGTACCTTCACGTATATGTAGATCACCCATGCCCTGGGCACTCTTGCACCCCCATGCCAACACAGATTGCAGGTTTTTGCACTTTTCCTTTGTAACAGACTAAAAGGTCTTTTTCAACTTTTGCACATACAGTGTTTTGCAAAAGTATTCATACCCCTAGAACCTTTCCACCTTTTTTCACATTACACCCGCAAATTTGTACAAATGTATTTTATTGGGATTTTATGTGACAGACCAACACAAAGTAGCAAGTAATTGTGAAGTGAAAAGAAAATGATACATAGTTTTCAAAATTTTTAATAAATAAAAATTTGAAAAGTGTGGCGTGCATTTGTATTTCGCCCCCTGAGTCCATACTTTGTAGGACCACCTTTTGCTGCAATTACAGCTGCAAGTCTTTTGGGGTATATCTCTGCTAGCTTTGCATATCTACAGGCTGATAATTTTGCCCATTCTTCTTTGCAAAAAAGCTCAAGCTCAGATTGGATGGAAAGCATCTGTGAACAGCGATTTTCAAGTCTTGCCATAGATTTTTAATGGGATTTAGGTCTAGACTTTTACTGGCCATTCTAACACATCAATATGCTTTGATCTAAACCATTCCATTGTAGTTATGGCTGTATGTTTAGGGTACTTTTCCAAAGTCCTCGCACTTTCACCAGAAGTTATGATATGAAATATAGATGGTTCTAGATCTATTGGTAAACCATGACTCTTGCTTACAAAGACTTTCAAGAGATGTTGGTTTTATTGGAAAGAAGAGTTTCTCATGAAGAGGCACCACACCCAGTCAGACACTTAAGTGATTTTTGATGAATCATGAACTGGCCGTGTAGTGAGGTAAGTGCTATTTCCAACTTGGCTGAACAGTTCATCAACAGTATGAAACCAAATAATAAAGTAAAATTTGTACATTAATTCTAATAGTAATAATAATAATCTACAATTAATGCAGTTCAAAAACACACATAGAAAGGCTACAATCAACAGCTAATTGAGATATTTTTTTAAAACAATGATAACATAATAACACAACATAAAAAAGGTGACAGCCTCCATGTTTGTTTACATTTCCCACACAAACCACATGAATGTGACCAAGTTGTGTAAACAAGTTTCATCTCAGAGAAATGAAACCTACTGCCCGACGTGCAATTGAAAGTGCAGTAAGTCTTTGATGAATGCCCTTTTTAATACTCTTAATGACCTCACCTGTTCCCAGTTAATTTGCTAATTATGGAACCTTCTATAAGTGTTACTTGTATAACCTTTTCAGTCTTATTTTGCCTCTGTCCCAACTTTTTGAAGTGTGTTGCAAGCATCTTTTCTTTGTCCTTTTATCTGTTAAATAAAAATTCAAGTGAATTAACAAATTACAGATTTTAATTTTGATTGCATTTATAGAAAGTGTCCCAACTTTTAGAGAAATTGGATTAGTACATACAAAATACAATTTCTATTCAGCAACAGAATACCAAACAGAACAAAAATCTGACAAAGTCTGCAACACATTGGCACTTGTTAGTTAATTAAATGTGTCAACATAATTTTTAATCCTCTGAGGCTAATTATTTGTTGTGAAATACAAGCAGATTATGAATTATTGAAGACATACACTAATAAAAATAATATTTTATGTTATTTGGGAAAGCCACTGACACATAAATGTAGCTGTGGGCCACTTGGTCATACGAGACCTAATTGACTATACACGTCCTTTGATAATTAAACTGAAGCAGAAAAGAAAAGAAAGGTGCACAGATTAGGCCACAGGGAGATAACCCCACAGCTCTAATTACTTCATCATTTCTTTGTTTGGTAAACATGCTCTTGTAATATTTGTCCACAGAAAATGTATTATATTCATGTCTGTGGTTTTAGGTTTGTTTTTTTTTATATGGTAAGTATGCACAAAAATACACTATATGAACAAAATTACTTGGCCACACCTATTACTAAATTAAAGTTTTCCATCAGACCTGTTGCCATAGGTGTAAAAAATCAAGCACATCTCAATTTGCAAACATCTGTGATTTCTGAATAGCTCAGAGACTTCAAGCTTGGTACAGTGATAGGATGCCATGTTTGCAAGGGTAAGAACATTTTCATCCTGAAATTGAAATTTCATCCTTGTTGGATATTCCATGGTCAACTGAAAGTAATATTATTAGAAAGTGGAAGTGTTTAGGAACAACAGTAACTCAGCCATGAAGTGGAATACCAAGTAAAATCACAGAGCAGGTCAGCGACTGCTAAGGCATATGGTAAAAGACATACAAGTCACAAACACTCTACTGATTCCATAGCTGAAGAGTTTGAGCATCTACTGGCATTAATGTAAGCACAAAAACAGCAGGAGCTTCATGGAATTAATTTCTATGGCTGAGCAGCTGCATGCAAGCCTCACATCATCAAGTCCAAAGCCAAATGTCGAATGGAGCAATGGAAACATGTTCTGTGGATTGACAAATCACGCTTTTCTGTTTGTCAGTCAGATGGACAAGTCTGGGTTTGGCAGATGCTGGGAGAATGTTGCCTGTCTGACTGCATTACCAACTGTGATGTTTGCTGGAGGAGAGATAGTGGTATGGGGCTGTTTTTCAGGGTTTGGTCTAGACCCCTTGTTTCCAGTGAAGGTCAGTCTTTATGTTTCAGCATACCAAGATATTTTGGACAATGCTGTGCTTCCAACTTTGTGGCAACAGTTTGGGGAAGTCACTTTTTGATTATAACATGACTGTGCCAATACAAGGACTATAACAAATTGGTTTAAAGAGTTCATTGTGTAAGAACTTCACTGGCCTTCATGGAGCCCTCAACCCCATCGAGCACCTTTGGGATGAACTGGAACGGAGATTACAAGCCAGACCTTTTTGTCCCACATCAGTGCCTGACCTCATAAATGCTCTACAGAATGAATGGGCACAAATTTGCACAGAAACACTCCAAAGTATTGTGGAAAGCCTTCCAAGAAGAGTGTAAGCAACCCAAGAGTGTGGAACAACCCCATATTACAGTATATTAGTGATGGGTCGAGTGGTTCGAGTCCTGGCGTGATTCATGAGCACAATTGAAGCGCCATGAGTCCCAGAAAAATATGGGTGTTAGTTCTGGAGTTTTGCAAATTTATCTGTGACAGAATTTTTTTTCATGGAGCCTGCTAAGAGGAGAAGGATTTCCCCTGGCCGAACCGAACATCAGCAGA
>JANCOA010000054.1:5412893-5424878 GCA_024363135.1 Leptodoras oyakawai | reverse complement strand
TTTGGTTTTGGGGATGCTCTGATCTCTTGGATGAAACTATTATATATGGCTCCATCTGCTCGGGTGCATACAAACTCTGTATATTCTGATTACTTTTCTTTATTCAGAGGGACTCGTCAGGGCTGCACTCTCTCCTTTGCTTTTCGCCTTGGCCATAGAACCTCTGTCAGTCGCCCTTAAATCCGCTCCCAGCGTGCAAGGGATTACACAGTTTGGTATTGAAAATAAAGTTTCCCTTTATGCAGACGATTTACTTATTTACCTAAGCTACCCCCTTTTGGCTATCCTTACTATTAATTCCATCTTAGAAGAATTTGGCTTTTTCTGGTTACAAATTGAACTTATCCAAAAGTGAATTTTATTCAATTAATGCCGCCTCTTCTACAATTGTACAGACAGAGATTCCATTTAAGCTCACACCTGATGGATTTAAATATCTGGGAATAGTTCTTACACGAAAATTATCATCCATTCAGGAAGCAAATTTTTCCCCTTTAGTTATCAAAATGAATAATGACTTTCGTAGATGGAACAGTCTTCCCTTATCTCTAGCAGGAAAAGTGCAATGCATCAAGATGAACATCCTTCCCAAATTTTTGTTTTTATTTCAATGCCTACCACTTTTCCTACCCAAATCATTTTTCAAATCCAAAGACAAGGCTATCACACAATTTATATGGGCTGGTAAGTTCCCCCAAATTAAGATGGGCACTCTTCAACGCTCCCGCCCTATTTGCGGTTTGGCGCTTCCTAATTTTATGTATTACTAGTTTGCAGCTAACATACAAAAAGTGGTCCTCTGGCTCAAATCTCCAGATATCGGATGGGTCACTATGGAGGCCCATTCTTGCCATTCATCTTCAATTCATGCACTGGTATGTTCCTCCCTACCCCTATGCCCATTTTATTATTCCCATAACCCAATAGTAGTATCTACACTGAAGATTTGGATACAATTTCACAGAATGTTCCGCTTTACAGACGCATCTCTTCTGAGTCCCATCTGTAACAATCACCTTTTCAAGCCAGCAACACTGGACTCTAGATTTACAATTTGGGAGGGGATGGGCACGTTCAGAGACTTATACTGGGAAAGCTTGAGTAGTTACTCCTCACTAGCAATGAAATTCAACCTTCCTAGATCTGAGTTATTTTGTTTTTTTCAATTTCGCCACTGCGCACAATCTTTGTTTAGGTCTTTTCCAGACCGTCCTCCAACTCTTCCTTGGTAAGATTTCTGTTCAAAAGAAGAAGAACTGTTCGAATGGAAGGAAGACTTGTCTCACATTTCTACAATAAAATCCTATCTCTCAATATAGGCAAAAGTTTGACATCAAAGGTCAGGTGGGAGAGTGAGTTGGGTTTTGAACTGGATGACGACTGGTCATCATCTTGTACCAGACTGAATTTAATGCAGCAGAAGATTGTCCATCGTGCTTACTTGTGTAATGCTAAACTGTCGCGAATTTACCCAGGGGTGAAGCCTACCTGCCCTCGATGTGACTATGACCCCGCCTCGCTCTACCATATGTTTTGGTCTTGCCGCAAATAGAGGAGATTCTGGGAATTTATTTTTTCCACTATCTCCTCAGTTCTTAACAAAAAATTGAGCCAGTGCCCCCTTCTGGCCATTTTTGGTGTCCCTACTGACGTTGCCCAATGGAGCTCTCGAGAATTGGATAATATTGCCTTTATCCTTTTACTAGCGAGACGGAGAATCCTTATTAGCTGGAAGTCTTGTGCCCCTCCCTCTCATTCCCTTTGGCTGAGAGATGTAGCCTTTTTCCTGCACCTTGAGAAGATCAAGTTTGGTTTAAGGGGCTCTGTGAAGAATTTTTATAGGTGCTGGTCGCCTTTTTTAGAATTTTTCAAATCCCTTACAGCCGATGATGTAGACAGTCCCCTCTCCTAAACACCCCTCCCCCCCTTAAATTTATTCTTATTAGTTTTATTTTACTTCTATTATTATTACTATTATTATTTATTTTTATTTATTTTATTTTTTTACCTTCTTCGTTTCTGTGTTGTTTCATGTTTCTGTATTCGCCTTGATGAAAACCAACAAAAAAAACACAGTATACTAAACTCCTGATCAGTAATCGTTTCATTAACAACTAGTGATTTAGACGTGAGAGACCTAACATTTAACAGTCCTACTTTCAGATCAAAGGTGCTGGCTTTGTATTCAGTTTGATATAATTTTATAATGAGTGAAATTAGATTACTAGAACAAACTTTCTGAGTATTTCTACGTTTTTGTTTTGCTCAGAGAACAGAGGAGGATATCGTTCAGTCCCAGACTGCCAGATTGCCACTGGTTGCAGAATTTCATTTCAATATCTCTCTGTATTGAGATTGCCTCCAATGATGACAAGCCTCGTTTTTCCAGTGAGGGAGATGCTGTCCCACACCATCACACTGCCTCCACCAAAAAATGTTACTCTATCAGTGCAGCAATCAGCATAGCATTCTCCATGTCTTCTCTACACTTTGACCTTACGATCCAACTGCCATAGGGAGAATCTGGACTCACTGCTGAACATAACGTTCCACTACATTTTCAGGTTCCAGTGCACATGTTGCAAAGGGCCGAAAAATGGCAGCCTATGCTCTGGTCTGATCATCAAGTCTGTGATTATATGAAAAGTGAATAAATGAAAAAAGGATTTGAGGAAGCGTACATCCACAGAAGAGCTGTGGTTAGTTCTCCAAGATGTTTGAAACAAACATGTTCTGTTGTGCTGTTAATATAGGAGCAATAACATATTAGAATGAGTGCATTAATATAAACCTTTTATGTTGCATTAATAAATCTTTTATGTTATTTCCAGAAACTACTGTCAGAGCCACATTGTTACACAGAAATATGCACATCTTTTGACCAGACATTTTGTACTATAGTACCTCTTATGTGGGATTGGACCAGAGAGACCAGCCTTCACTTCTCACGTGCACGCCAGTCTTTTTCACTCATTATCTTGTCTCTGGCTCATTGGCTGTCCTTCTCATACCAGGAACACAATAAAAGGCTTGCCGTTTTAGAGCTGTTCTGACTCCGTCATCTAGCCATCACAATTTGCTTTTTGTCAAAGGTCTTCAGATATGTACGTATGGCAAATTTTCCTGCTTTTTGTCATGTCCGTGGTTGCCAGAGGGCACCCCAATGCACTGTGGGAAGACTACACCCCAGAATTGCAACTCCCACAGGGCCTAACCAACGAGGCGCACCTGCTGGTGGCCATCTTTGATTACCTCATTTGAGTCGTGCTGGGGAAATAAAGGGGCAGCATTTGCCAGCGCAGATCAACTTTGGTTGATCAACCATCACGCTTGTGTGTTTCATGTTGCCAAGACAACCACCCAAGTTAAGTATCGCTCTTAGTAGTAAAAATGCAACAATTACTATCTTCATTTCCCAAAAATTTTAAAAGTATAATTAAAAGAAAAGGTGATATGACCCAGTCATAAATATGTATGCACTTGTCCCAGCTTTTTTTTACTGTGTTTCTAAATTTTTTAATTTGTTTATATTTAACTAATAGAATGAAATTAATCATTGAAAACACTGAAAATCTTTTCTTTGTCCTTTAATCTGTTAAATGAAGCTTCAAGTGAATTAACAGATTACAGATTTCAGTTTGTATTGTAGGATTAAGTAGGGTTTGTACATTTATTAAATGAATAAAGTTTCACATAATGCCTATGCACCATCTAAGTCGTTTAGGTACTATACAAGGATTGCAGGTCTGGCAAAACAGGAACAGGTCTGAGGTTTGAATCTGCTTCATGAGCTTCCTGTTTACTTTAGCAACTGTCAGACTGTGGGTTTTGTGTGTGTGTGTGTGTGTCTGTGTGTGTGTGTGTGTGTGTGTGTGTGTGTGTGTACTTATTTAATTGCATTTGTGTGGCACCAGGGCACCGTGTGGTTAACAAAGATCAAGAATCTGTTGTTGTCATATTTGTGTGCATCTCTGAGGGTGTTTATGTACAGATATGTCCTGCAAAACTGACAAAAAACATTTTATTTGCAAGCATAATCATTTAGGGAACATTAAAAACCGTTGGTTAAATCCGTTACATTATATGTGCTGATTCATATTTGTTACCACACAGGATACCTTGCTTAGTTAAAATGAAAAACTGAGAAGCTTTAGAAGCATCGTAGACTGAAACCCTATTCAAGTTTTTCATTGATGTGTCAGGATGTTGTAACCCTCAGAATTAATCTCCATCCAGTGACTCAGCAGGTACTCTCTCAATTTTTCCAAGACATATTTAGTGAATGTCACTGGTGAACTCTCAACTTTACTAAGCTTAGCTAATTCCACTGTGCACTTGCACTGTGCACTACTGATGGTTACAAATTTATAATAATAAATAGAAGCAAGGTAAATAAATATAGTTATTGTTTCCATATTAAACATTTTTAAATCTGTGTAAATCATATTAATTCTATTCACATTCAGGCTACTGAATAACTTGTCTAATATAATAACTGATATACCATACACTGTATGTGAATCCTGCAATAAATTATATATCCTTTTCAAAATAAGTAAAAAGCAGGAGAAGAAGAGAAAGAAGAAGATGGTGCAATAGTACAAGCTATGTAGATTTTACTGGGGTAATAAGTATTAATAAACCCAAAGGCTTTGTACTTGTTTGTACCTTGTTGGGGGTTCATACAAACCCCAACACTCCCCCATCTCTCTCTCTCTCTCTCTCTCTCTCTCTCTCACACACACACACATAGTTGACTTTGAGTCTCATACACATATCATACACACTTCTTCCTAATCTATTGAAGCATCTTGCAACACCTTTTAAAACTATCTTGCAATTTTTTACCTCATTAAATGACTTGAACATGTTTTTGCCAACATTTGTGGCATTTGGACTTCTCCTCAATCTCCATCAAAGCACTGAAAATCAAGGTAGGAGAAAAGCTGTCCTTAAAATTAAGATATATTTTATCAAATAAAATATTCTTGGTGTATTGCTAAGGTTTGAGCTAATTGTTCCAGGGTTTCTTTGATCATTGTCAGATATATTTTTTCCATTCAAACCTTGAGTACATTTAATAATTGTGTTAATAATAATAATAATAATAATAATAATAAAAATCACATTCACCTAGTTAAAATGTAAACATATTGTATAGTTTAATATATCAGATCACAAGTAACTACTTATTTTGTAGCTAGTCTTTCCTAATAGTATTTAGTGTTTCTGTATTTCCCTTAGTGTAATCATTGCATTACACCTTCACTATAGATTGTCAGTAGTTTTTTCTAGTCCTGTTTAAAATTGAACCACTGTAAGCAAATAGCACCTTTAGCATTTAACAGTGGTACAACATTGTTACAATATCACACTGCCAGCAAAACATAGTCACTTTCAAGGGGGTTTCTGATAGAAAATCTGACTGTTTTCTGTAATTATGTAATAATATTTGTGTAATAATGACATTATATTTATACCTGAAAGTCATGTGAAACTCAAACCTATTGTGTGTTAAATACATTGTTTATTGCACTGATTGTCTGAAGCTTTTCCTCCCTGTACCTAATTTCTGCTATTTGGAAATGGACAATCTAAGACCTTTTAATAACACTGATGTTACAATTATATTGTATAATCAGTCATGATTGAGAAATTTCAATCTGAGTGTTTCAATTTATCAATTTTTATCAATAAGGTGAATATAGTAGACATAAGTATGTCTGTGTTTAGCTGGCGTCTTCAATGAGACGGGTAAAAATCAATGTGGTTTCTGCAACGTGTATAAATGCCTCAGCTGCAAACCACACACCATCATGAGTTTATACCTCAAAGACACATGAATGAATGCAGTGGAAAAAACTGTTCACTGTTTCAATAAGAAAAATCTATATGTCACTTAGATATCAAGGTGATTTCCCTATCAAATTCTGAAGCAGGGAAAACATAATGGATAGTGATATTAGAAATAAAAAGGTCTATGAACTTTAAATTATATATTTATAAATAATAAATTAATATTTAATAATATATAAATTATAATTTATCATTTAATTAAAAAAATGGTCCTCAAGCTGCTCTAATGCAAGTGATCTGAGAATTTATCAAGCATCTCCAACAGTGACACTAATCTTAAATGTCAGTTGGGTATGTTTTGACATTTGACATATGTGCATATGTGTGTGTGTGAGTGAAAATGAACAAAACCTGTATCTAATATCTAACTGCTATTTTATTATATATCCAGAATTCAACAAGTAGGCCTTGTGTTTGTGCCTTGTGCTTATGTGACCTTTCTCATAGTATTTTTTTCATCCTTTAAATAGATGTGGTCTTAAAAGAGATAATTATTGACCAAAATGTGACAGGAGTCTTAGGAGAGGAAGTACACCTACTTTGTTTGTACTCTGGCAAACACAACATCAGTGATTCCTCCTGGAAGCGCTTGGATTCAGGAAAAAGAGCAAAAATGATGGCAGGATACAAACATGGCAAGACATTCGCCAAAGACAACTTCTCCCCTCCAGCATCCCACACAAATCTTACTGTAAAAGTAAGCATAAACAGCTTAGAGGTACAGGGGCAGTACATATGTGTGTTCAGCACAGATGAAGAGGAAATTATGGAGAGCCTGTTCCTCCATGTCATTGGTAAGTAAACACACACCCACACCAATCTTACTGTGAAGGTTTGTGTGTGTGTGTGTGTGTGTGTGTGTGTGTGTGTGTGTGTATATACACTATACAGACAAAAGTATTCAGACACCTACACATTATATCACAAGAGCTTTATGGCATTCCATTCTAAATCCATAGGCATTGTATAGTGCTTTATACTACTCCATCTGCCACTTGCCATTGTGCTTGGTTATATCGCCATGGAAACCCATACCATTAAGCATCCGGTCCACAGCATTTGTGCCAATGATGATGTTGCAATGGTGACATCCAATTGCGGTACCACAAAGTACCACACTCGAATTCAATGAGCTGACCTCTTAGAATGACCCATTCTTTCACAAATGTTTGTAAAAGCAGACTGGATGGCTAGATATTTGATTTTATATACAGTACTCGTATCAATGTGACTCCATGAAACACCCATGAATTCTTTGATTAAGAGGTGTGTCCGAACTCTTTTGTCTATATAGTGTATATATGTATGTGCGTGTATTCTCATGCACATTTATATTTAAAGTTTACATTAATAGTTAAAGGTTAAAGGTGTTTGCTTGAGAATACCTTTACAGTATACCCATAACAGTATCTCTGTTGCAGTCTTAGTAATTTAATTCAGAACTTTCAAGCTACTAGCACAGAACTTGAGCTACTACTGTTTCATGTACCTGATATACATTTTTTCTCCTCAAGCCCGGCCCCATGTGAACACCCATGCAATGGAAGACATACTGAATGGAACTAATTACCAAAACATCTTCTGTTCAGCTTCCTATGCCAAGCCCAGTGCGAGTATCCACTGGGACATCCATGGGGCTCCACCCAGTGAGGACATTTTCTCCATTAACAGCACATACTCCATAGTGCCAAATGGCACATTCAGTGTTGTTAGCATGCTACGTTTCCCCATCCACTTGAATAATGAGAGCAGTGTTGCCTGTGTGATTCAGCACCCAGCTTTAACTGAACCAAGCACAACTGTTATACAGTTACAAACATTTGGTAGGTTATTATTAGAATGTTGCTTTATTATAATACTCAGACTTCTTTTTGCACTTCGAGCTTGAAAACAGTCTTAATTACATGTTTTTACACATGAAATACATTTTACAGATATATGAATTATTAAGATATTTTGTGTATCTTGCTCTATTTCTTTCTGTCTTGCTCTTTCACAGTATATTTATAATGCATGTGAGTGTGTGTGTTTGTGTGATTCTGCCTCTTTGCCTTAATTAGGCTATACTTCATATGATCACCTTCTCTGTGTTTCCTGTGTAGTTTAAATACTCACCTCAACTAACCCACTTCCTGTGAAACTGCTGCTTAACACTTAACATAAATCACAACATAAATGTTACCTTATTAATCATATTTTTCACTATTCTGACAGCATTTTAATTCTCATCCAACTATTTCAGACTGACCATTCTTATAAAATTCTATTAAGACCTTCCTCCTCTTTAACTTTTTTCCTATGTTAAGTTTCTCCAAATGTTACCATGGAAGTGGCCCTGATTGAAAAGGAAGGAAAAGGCTTCCTTGAGGTCCTCTGCAGAGCAGAAGGAGGGAGGCCTCATCCGTCAATCACTTGGATTCCTGATCCTGCAGACATATCAGGCTCTCCTAATTTTTTTAAATATGAATCTGTTTCTAGTTCTCACTACTTCCCATTAGATGACTATGAGGGTGAAAATATCACATGCATCTTTGGTTACCCACATATTTCTGCCATAGAGAGAACTATTACACTGCCAGCATACTGTGAGTATCAGTATAATTATCTGCATTGATTAAAATGTCTGCATAAAAAGCAGTATATCACATAGCATTAAAAAAGCTATACATGTAAATTAATTCTTTAGTGCCCATTGCATCTCATTTTCTAGATCTCACCTCTCTTCAGCTGACAAACTGCAGTATTAAGTTGAACCTTTTAAACGCTTCTGATTTGTTGATATTAGAAGAGGAGGACAGTGACATCAGAATCAGCATGGAAGTGTTGGGAAATGTCCCAAGATATAAAATTAATTGCACAAAGTGAGAATTCTTAATATCTATTAATGTTGCTGTATTGTATTAGTCACTTCTAAAAATATTTACTGAGGGTATAGCAGAAATATCACTGCATGAATGGCTCAGATCATGGCTGATGTATAGAATATTGATCTTTTTTTATTTGAGAAGCAAGGTAACAAGATGGCTGTTTAACATGTTTATGTTACTCTGCTTCTCAGGAATGGTGAACCTCTGTCAGAGGATATGAAATTGGTTGTCAGTGATCTCATGATAAAAGGTCCAGTTGGGGCAAATCATGTGGGCCAATACCAGTGCCAAGCCTCCTACTACAAACATACAGCCTCTTTACAGTTTGAAATAGATGTGAAGCCCAGAGTCAGAGTACCAGGTACTGTGTTATTTATAGTTTCTCAAAATTTCATATTCCATTTTGTATATCTGACAAGAAATACAAGACACTGGGATGGTGCAGTCCTATGGCTGACAGGCACAAAGTGCAGATGGTGTGTAATAGTATTCACATACACAGTTACCACATACTGTATAGTGGTTAAAACATGCCAGATGTTCTCATTTATTGATTTACTGAAATGATGGTCTACTTACACAGCATCTTTGCTGGAGTGTCGAGTATGGCTCACAAATTCTGCATTGTACCTTTTAATTCTCTTAAAAGGGGATACATTTTACTTTTATCCCCTGCTTCTTTCAGTTACTTTTACCCTAAATGTAAGTGTTAGAAAAGAAAGAGGCAGTGTTTACTTTGAGTGTTCAGTCTCTGCTGCCACTCCCACTATGAATGTGTCATGGGTTCCTCAAGGCCTGAAAGGAACAATAAAGTTATCATTGTTTCATCTAGTTTATATGGTTAAAAGTATCTTAATGCTTTCTGCTTGCTTGTTAACTATAGATTGTGTGGTTAAGCAAATCGTTCTCTTTGTTTGTGGTATGCAAACCAGCAATTAACCATAGCAAAAAATTATTTTTTTGCTATGAATTTTCAATTCACATTGCTGTTTGTGTGTAAAGCATTACTACATCACTCTTAATCCATTGGTTTTCCTCACAGCTCCCATCCATGTAACACTGCTCTCCAACACATCTTGGGAGAATGGAATCGAGTATAAAGAGGTGAAATGCATTGTAGATAATGTGCCTCCTGATGCCAATATTACCTGGGATACAGGAGACTGCAGAAGTGGAATCAGGGCCTCTGAGTCTAGAAAAGTTGTGTCTGCAAGTCAGCAGGACCACTCGGTGGTTTGGAAGACAGCACGGCTCCCAGTTTCTTCATATGCAGGATGCACAGTAATCTGTGTGGTGCACCACAATGGGTTAGAAACATCAGTACAAAAGAGCATTCATATCCCTTTAAAAGGTATGTTTTATGGCATGGATATATGAATATGAATAGGATACAATAGGATACTCATTATCAAATACACTAGGTTACGAAAGACAAGTTAGTATCTGAAATAAATTAACATTAATGTTTTTTGTTTTATTATATTATTTTGCTTGTTGCTTTGTTGCTTATTTTTTCACCAACATGAAATTATTTTGGGATCTGAACTCACAATGCCACAGTCACTAGCACAAAACCTCAACTGTTATCACTGGCATTGCATTAATAAAAAAGTGTTAGCTGTTTTCCAGTAGGACCAGCCAGAAGTTATTTGAGCATTGGGTTGCAGAAAAATGACACACATTGGGCTGCTGTGTGTGAATACAAAAGTTCTCATGGGTCATTTCTGATACCAGTACAGCTGCCATACCACTGACCACAAATATCACAAGAGAGCACAGTAAAGTGCTAGCCACATGCATTTATACATTTTAACTCTGCCAACATGAAGGACAGTTCTTGGCATGTGTGATCCATAACGAGTATGGTGAAACTGAAAGGAGAACCATACAAGTCCCAAATTTTTGTAAGTAGATCACTGACAGCTAATAAGCACATTTTAATATCTAAAATATCAAGCACGTAATTGGCAAGTGTTGAAACATGTTCAGTAAACACACTATATGGCCAGTAATATGTGGACATACACAGCTCATACACATTTTTATTAATGTCTATGGATTTAGAATGGAATGTCATAAATGCTCCTGTGATATAATGTGTAGGTATCCAAAAATATTTGTCTATATAGCACTCTGCACTGTGAATGTCATTATAACAGCTTTTGAGACTATTCTCCACACTTACCAAGTAAATGTAGACATTCATTCATTCAACATTTCACATAATAATTATGAAAGTCAAGGCTGGCATTACCTAAAGTTCACCTCAAGTGAATTAAATGCATGTCTTACCTTTAGAAGAGTTTTAGCACAATGTCAAGCCAGCTAAACCATTTAGCTAAATAGCTAATAGCTAATTATTTACACAGCTAAACTATTTAGCTTAACCATTAAGCTGGTGTAAAAAGTAAAAAAAAAGAAGAGTTGAATACTCTTACAATACAGGGCAGCTATTTAAATACACAGTAAAAAAAAAACTATTGAATTCTGAGGGGTAAAAAGAGATTGGAAAATGTTAATGTAAAAATGAATTACAACAGTTTTTGGTACATTAAATGACACAAGAAATGGAAATGTAGAATATGGGTACTTGAAACTTTAGGCAGATGGCCATGTAAACATCATATGTTGGCTTGGCATTAGTTATCTTTTAAGGTATCCAGAGCAATAAAGTCACACAACATGAAACTGTATATGTCTATTATACACTGATCAGCCATAACATTTTCATGGCATCACTCTTTGTCCATTTTATCAGCTCCACCGACCATACAGGTGCACTTTCTAGTTTTAAAGATAGAGACTGTAGTCCATCTGTTTTTTTGCAGACCTTGTTAATCCTGTTTTATGCTGTTCTTCAGTGGTCAGGAACCCACAGGACACACCACAGAACAGGTATTATTTGGGTGGTGGATGATTGTCAGCACCACAGTGACCCTGATGTGGTGTGTTAATGGGTGTTTTGCTGGTATGAATGGATCAGACACTGTAGTGCAGCAAGTTTCTAAACCTGTCACTGTTGGACTGAGGATAGTCAATCAACCAAAAATATCCAGCCAACATACAGTACAGGCCAAAAGTTTGGACACACCTTCTCTTCTTCTTTTTATTTTTATGACTATTTTATATTGTAGATTCTCACTGAAGGCATCAAAACTATGAATGAACACATGGAGTTATGTACTTAACAAAAAAGGTGAAACAACTGAAAACATGTTTTATATTCTAGTTTCTTCAAAATAGCCACCCATTGCTCTGATTA
>JANCOA010000054.1:5141590-5163182 GCA_024363135.1 Leptodoras oyakawai | reverse complement strand
ATTATTATTATTATTATTATTATTATTATTATTATTATAATAAAACAAAAGTTGAATTGCTCCTAAAAGGTCAATAAGTAATGAAACAGTAAGAGGAGCTGAAGGCGTGTTGGAGGCACAGGAAAGGATGGTTCACGCATGATCATGTCCCTGCACGTGTGTTGAAATGTGTTCCCGTAGTTTAGTTTATGAATACTGTGTGCTGGAAATCCCTGGAAATCCCAGATAACAGACTGGACTTCAGATTGACCTGAAATTCAACACACATGCGTGTTTACTTAAGCGACTGGTTGTCCTGCAATATATATATAAATATATTTTTTTAAAATATGTTAACTGTTTTATAGGGAGTCAGAAACACTTTATTCGTCAACATTTTCTATTCAAACACGTATTCCCGCAATAATCACGTTCTTAGAATGAACCAGTTCTAAACAATATTTATATATATTTAAGTGTTTGCCTGGAATTTGCTCTGTTACGTCGGAGAAACTGCGCAATGCTTCCTCGATGACGTTTTCCTGTGTACTTTTTTACAGGACAACTCTTCCCTCCCTCCCTCCTGCCCTCCCTCCCTCCTGCCCTCCCTCCCCTTCAGGCCTAAAAATGAACAGAATGCACCAGAAAGTTGTTCCCTAAAACCCCCCAACCCTCCACTCCCCTCCACTCCACTCCCGGCTCCATCTGTGCTCCAGTTCCAGCAACAGAACCCTACGACACAGAAATCAGACAAATATTCACATTACTGATCCAAATCTTAGTATTTTCTTTTAAAGTGCTTAAAGGAAGTGGGTGTACAGAGGAGGGGACAGGAAGGTGGAGGCAGGCGAGGAGGGCGGAGGGGGTTTGGTTTCAGATCCTGAATGGCAAGCTTTGTATTTCTCGCACAGCGCCTCCACTTCCCGCATGTCTCAGAACCGACGTACCCCCCCTCCTCCCTCGAGGAAGGAAAGAAGGAGTGGCTGCGTTTTCTGGCTCTCGCCACATGGTTCCTCTTCTGTCTGCATGTGCAGATTTGTCCTGAAGCCTGGGGCATTCTGAAAAGCACTAGAAGGAATTGCACAAGAGTTCTTGGGGAAAAACATGGTTTTCATAACGCACACGTTCTGCCGTGGTCTAATATTACCTTAGGTTGGCCTGTTACCTCTTGGCCTTCTTGTGTACACGTACGTCTCTGCTTGTTATTATAAAAATGACAGAAGCGCCCCGCCAGGGAGAGGGAGGACATTCTTTGCTACTCAGCAATATAAACAGAAGCCACTGTTATGCAAAACTGCTTAACTGACCGATTAGACTCAAGGTGTCAGACGACTTTTGAGTGAACCTTTACAGAACGTCCACTAGCTCAGGATTCTACTTTGATCCAGGATTTCCATACGAATAACGCAACACTCCTCCTGCGAATCTGAACAGCAACACGTTTATACTGTCACGACTTTGACTCTGTCAAAAGCGTAATGTCTTAAGGCAGCAGTGTTTGTCTGATTATTAGTGGATTATCCCAGGATTAGTGAATTAATGCAGCCGGTTTGTATTGTGCTGTAGCTCAGAGACATCCATGGCAACAAGCAAACATACAGCACAGATTTTTCTCAAGGATTACCTTTGAGTTTAATTTCACGCTGCTAGATTAAACTGTTTTTTTCCTGCTTGTCGGTAGGGATATCGACCTCACGTGAAATTAACGCCGATAATTAAAATCTCATACTTATAGAGTGAGAAAACCAACATAGCAACTTGTATATGATCATAATTAAACATCTACGTGACTAAAGATCTCATTTCTGGCTTTTGATTCACCCTAGAGTGCTTTCACAACACTGGAATCTTAAAAGACTCTGAAACTAGGGACAGCCTATTTTTTTCCCCATCTGGGAAATTGCATAAGCATTTGAAATTGTGATGCAAGCACTATCTTGCTGCTTAGCAATGGTAGCAACGTTGAGGCATTGTTTTGACTGCCTCTCTAAACACAACACCCGAAGTGTGACTTTTCACCTGATGTCAGCACAGATGTGGAACTCCTGATGCCCCAAATCTACCAGGATTATGGATTGGTTTTTGTTTTTTTCACCTTTTGCCTTTTCTTAAACGATTAAGCGATGAAACATTGCTGTGAAGGGGTTCGTCTTTGAAAACAAAAAAAGTTGTGTTATATCTGTTTGAGTAAGAGTACTTGGATACCTATCAAATTATATTATTGTATACATATAACGCACCTGATAATCTATAAAACAATCAGAGAAATTTTTTTTTAATGGAATTAAAATAATAATTCTCACTAGAATTAATATATGTGAAAAAAAAAAATTATATATATATTATATATTATATATATTATAAAATATAATACAGGTTGTCGCAACAGTTGCAAATGTGAAATTGTAGCTAAAATGTACCTTTTATTCACAAAATTTATAGTAAAATTATTTACATTTTATATTTATTTAAATATTTATCGTGCATATTTATTTATTTCATTATATTCATTTTTGGTTTATAAATATTTATAAATTTATTTATTTTTAATGACTTACATTTATGATTTATTTAAATACTTATATTTGTTTTATTTATTTTAAGTGTATATTTCTTTATTTAAATAATTTATATATATTATATCAATTATTTACATTTCGTATTTATTGATCCAATATCATTTTTGGTTTTATAAATATTTATTAATGAATTTATTTATTAGTGATTTACATGTATTATTTATTTAAATATTTGTACTTGTTAAATGTATTTTAAGTGTATATTTATTTATTTAAATAGTTTATATTAATTATATAAATTATGAACATTTTGGTTATTTATTTATACAATATTTATTTTTGGTTTTTTAAATATTTATTAATTTATTTATTTATTAATGATTTACATTTATTACTTTTTTAAAATATTTATATTTGTTTTATTTATTTAAAATAATATTATTTAAAATAATATTATTATTTATGATATTATTTTAAATAAATACATTTGTATTTATTTATTTATTTAAATAATTTATATAAATTATATAAATTATTTACATTAAAAACATTTTATACAATATTTATTTTTGGTTTTTATATATATATATATATATATTTTTTTTTTTTTTGAAATATTTATTAATTTATTAAGTCATTTACACTTATTATTTATTATTACATTATTTACATTTATTTGATGCCACCCTAATTCCTGCTAAATACCAGTTATATATTTGAAACTGAACATTGTCTGCACAACTGTATTCTGTAAGCTTAAGAGGAGAGCGGTAACTATTGTTGACTAACCGCTTCATGTTGCGACAGTACGAATGATATCGGATTAAGATCCTTGCTCAAGGTACAGACGCAGCACGTGTAAACCTGGAGTCAGGTTAACCTCTCTGTTCCGTTCAAATGGATTAAACCCGTCCGCTTCTGCCGGCCAAAGCCTACGCTACTGATCTCATGGAAAATGTCTGTTGTGCAGTCAGTATTACAAATTAAAATTATGTCATGATTTGAATACACCTGCGTATGCGTATGCAGGAAGTAACTACAGAAAAAGACTAAAAATATAGACTGTATATATAGCTGTGCTCACTGATTCTAAGTTTAGTCTACTCATCTTCAGTACATTTTAAGTCAGCTTACACTTACTTGTTTAAAATGTGTTCGCTAAAATGAGTTAGCAGGTATATACAGTACTTTAACTTGTCGTGCTTGAAGTACATGCTAGAAAGGAAGGCTTTCGTTACACTGACATGGAAACAGAGGAAAGCAGTCATAGTCATATAGTGGTTACAGAAGTGGTTACAGCAATGCAACCACTGAGCTCCATAATGGAACAGAGCATTCGCTTAGAATAAGAGTTGTAGTTGTTTAACGCTGTAGCGGAAACACACGTAACAACATGAATATTTTAAGAAGTTATTGTTTCCCTTTATTTGCGGTTCATTCACTCCTTTTGTCGGTTTTTAACAGACATTTTTTTAAACCAATGTTACCAATGTTCTTTCTCATAATAAAGTAGAATACATTTCCTATTAGGCCTTATAACAATCTGTCAAAACATTAAAACGACCTCCATAATAGTTTGTAGGTTCCCCTGACCCCTCGAGACATGGACTCCACAAGACCTCTGAAGGTGTGCTGTGGTTTCTGGCACCAAGACATTATCAGCAGATCCTGGAAGTCCTGTAAGTTGTGAGATCGGACCTCCGTGGATCTGACTTGTTTGTCCAGAACTTCCCACAGATGCTCAATCCGACTGAGATCTGGGGAATTTGGAGGCCAGGTTTTTGCAGTGTGTCAGGGTGCATCATCCTGCTGAAAGAGACCACTGCCATTAGGGAATACTGTTGGTGATGAAGGGGTGTACTTGCATCATCCACATGAATGCCAGGACCCAAGGTTTCCAAGCAGAACATTACCCAGAGCATCACACTGCCTCCACCAGTTTTCCTTCTTCCCATAGCGCATTCTGGTGCCGTCTCCTCTCCAGGTAAGCGACACACACAACAACCAGCTGTCAACAACCACATGATGTAAAAGAAAGCATGATTCATCAGACCAGGCCACCTTCTTACATTGCTCCATAGTCCAGTACTGATCCATACAGACTAGCATTATATAATAATAATAATAATAATAATAATAATAATAATAATAATAATAATAATAATAATAATAATAATATATGACTCACCACTTGACCAGTTGTCCTTCCTTGGACCACTTTTGATAGGTACTAACCACTGCATACTGGGAACACCCCGCAAGACCTGCTGTTTTAGAAATGCTTTGACCCCGTCGTCTAGACAACACAGTTCAGCCCTTGTCAAAGTCACACAGATCCTTAAACTTGCCCATTTTTCCAACTTCCAACACGTCAACTTCAAGAACAACTGAGTGCCTAATATATCCCAGGGCTTGACAGATACCATTGTAATGAGACAATGAGTCAGTGTTATTCATGCTACCTGTCAGTGGTTTCCAGTGTTATGTCTGATTGGTGTGTATGTAGAAGGTCATGCACTTGTCTTGTTATTTGTGTAGACAGAAAATGTTCCAGTCAAAGAACAAAGCTTCGGGATAATGCGGAAGATTGCCGCATTTCTTGTCTCTTGTTATTGAAAAGTGTTACTTGCATTAATTCTATTAATGTCTTAAGAGATTTACGGTAATATATGCCTTTGTTTAGTTTAATATGCAATAGCACTTGTAACAGACAAGCAAGACCAAACTATTTTGGAAAAATATGTATATATATAAATATATTGGCCACAAGGCGAAATGCAACCTCCGCATTGCAGTGCAATGCAATGCAGTGAACACACACGCCTGGAGCGGTGGGCAGCCCTAGCCACAGCGCCCGGGGAGCCAATGGGAGTTAGGTGCCTTGCTCAAGGGCACTTCAGCCAAGTCCTGTCAGACACAGGAATCGAACCCAGGACCTTCCGATCACGGGGCAGACACCCTAACCACCAGACCATGACTGCCCCTATAAACTATAAACTCAGTCAAACAGTGCTACGCTTTTTGTTTAAATCTATTGTGTCATATGCCATTTTACACAGAGTTGCGAATAGTTCGAATTCACCCTGTCTTGTTATTTTAAAGGATGGGTTGTTTTCCACTCAAGACTCAAGAAAAATGTGCTAACATATATTTCCAAAAAATGCCTGGTACATCTGGGGAGGAGGTCTAAGTGGTCTATTCAAACCACACTTCTATTCGTACTTCCCTCTCAAAATTCACACACCTGTTCAAATATCCAACTTGACCACACAAGGCTAAAAAGAAGGATTGTTACTTTGCTGTACGTTACTGTGTCATGTGTAGTATTTCAAAACACAGCAGTCAGAAATTATTTCAGACTCAACAAAAACAGAATTTAGAATTCCCTGTTTGAAGACTGGCCCTTTGGCACCGCTTTGAAACCACAGCCATCTCGAGTAGTATATGAGGACCAGCACGGTATTTTTTGTGGCCCCCGAGCTAAGGGAATGTAGTTTGTATGTGGTATACGAATACAAATAAACTATTGGACCGAACATAACCATTGCACAAACTTCAGCAAATTAAGAATAAATATTTAAACACTTAAGGACATCAGTTACCGTAGCTGTTTACAATGTAACATTGCAGAGCTCATGCCTTGAATGTTTCATTGTTATAAGATTTCTAAGAGTCCCACCCTGTGAGAGAGTAAATATGCTTCATTACTGCACCTGTGTTTGCTTGCAGTGTGACAGAAACTGCATGCCATTGAAATGCCGATCTCTCGCTCTCGTTGAGCAACGAAAGCAGCGCTAAACTGCGGGTATGCGGGAAATTAAAAACACACAGAGAATGAACATGGCTGCCCATCTCTATCACAGGCTTAAATAACAAATAAAAAAGGGTATCTACTATTAATTTGGAAACATGAACAACTCTTGCAGGTTGCAGAAATGTTAAGGTATGGTAAGAATTGCAAATCGTACTGGGGCAGGGGTGGCTGAGTGGTTAAGGTGTTGGGTTACTGAATAGAAGGTTGGGGGTTAAAGCTCCAGCACCACTGAGCTGCCACTGCTGGGCTCCTGAGCAAGGCCCTTAACCCTCAACTGCTCAGCTGTATAAATGAGATAAATGTAAGTCAATCTGGATAAGGGTGTCTGCCAAATACCATAAATGACTAGATACATGACTAGAACTGAGGACCCTAGACAGAATCTTTAATTTAATCATAATTAAACATCACAATGTTCCGACAGGAGCTTCAGGAAGTAGTTCAAGTACTTCAGGTCCACACCTATCAAAGACAGTTTGTGAAAGACATCAAAAAGAGAAGAGATCTTGGCCTGGTTTCCTCCGCCAGAACAAAACCATGCCTGAACCCTTACTGGAAGTGCAACAACATCAACTGGCCAATGGAAATCAGGCTATTCAAGTCGTCTGTTTTTTCCATCCTCTTGTATGGGCGCGAGAGCTGGACTGTCACGACCCAGACTGAGAAGCGAATTGAGGAAGTTCCTGTGAATTTTTTTATGACAAAACCTGCTTTTGTCAGGTGATCTGAAACCAGGAAGGCAAACAAGAAGCACTCCCCAACATGACCAGGTGCCACACACTTGCCTTGTGTGGTCACCTAACTGGTTATACGTCTCTGGGTAAGACCATCCTCCAAGGCAGAGTGGAGGGAAAGCAGTGCAGGGGTCATCCTGGCTGGATGATATCAAAGACTGGACCGTTTAGAGTCCTGACTGTCACTTGTCTAGCCCATCCACCTCAAGGTTTGCCGCCCTAAGTGTCTGCCATGTGTGGACATACTCACCAAAAACTCAGAAGACACTTTGAGACCACTCCCAAGGAGCATGTGGACAAGCCAAACAAAAATGTGACAAGCTTAATACACAGGATATGAACAATCACACTTTGGAACAAGTTTGACTTCCAACTTGGTGCCAAAGGTGCAGGGAAGAACCAACGATCAGGTGACCACAATCTATTGGTCATATAGGGTAGGGTAGATGTGACTTTGAAATTGCCTGAAGTTGCTGACAAAAGGAAAGACAGTAACATTATCAAGTAGTGCAGTGAAGTGTAGAATCAATTCCATTGCCTTCAATCACAGGCTCGCCCTCAGTGATCACGGTCGGGAATCCCAATCCTATTTTCTATTCCCTGCAACTTCCTGGGCAAAGGACAGCACTAGAAATGTTTGATGTTTTGCATGAATCCCTGGAAGGCAGACAAATTCCATTGGATCTATGACAAGGTGTCAGCAAAGCCTCTGTCATGGAATTTTCACCATCTGCCATATGGACTCATGTGTGTGAAACCTCATGAGCAGCTAGCATTAAAAGAACCGGCTATTATTCTTGCTGACACGCTAGTTCAGGCTTCCGTCATACAAACAGTTTCCACTATGCACATGCTTATTTGCAAAATTTGCAAGACACAGGCTCTAAGCATGGTGATTTGCACTTCCACATGGCTTTCAAGAGGTGGGGGTGGGGTTGAGGGGTGGGGGGGTTTCAACTCAGAAAGGAATTTCTGTCATTTGCCATTGATGTAAACAAAAACATTCTGCAACTCAGTGACTGCATGAACAGATTCCAAACTGAAATCGAGAAGGAATCCGCTCTCGTCTTGGTGGCACCGTATAGTGAGATTATATTCATCACGGTTACATAGAAGCAGGAGTAATACATGTATTGATAAGAAAATGGAATGTTCTGCATAATAATACTGTTAATAGGATTCCTGTTGTGACCTCTTCATTCGGAGGAAAAGGCATTTCAGTGGCTAACTACAGCCCTTTCCACAACTTATCTACAGTATGCTTCTGACAGACAAAAATATCAATGGCTACAGCCTCAGAAAAGCCTCGAGTGCTCATCTGAGAATGCTTTGAAGAGCACTTTGCCTCATATCTTCTGGGTTTGGATTGGAAAAGTTTGACTGAGTGAGTGAGTGAGTGAGTGAGCGATCCTTTGTGGTGCTGTGGAACTGTGTTTCTCTCAGTGTCCATGTGGGTTTCTTCTGGGTTCTCCTAAAAATATGCTTGTCAGTGGACTGATTAATTGCCTCTAACTGTGCAAATGTGCATGAATTCACACCAGAGATAACACGTGAAGACAAGAAACCCTAAGAGGAACCAGACTCACAAATGAATCCTCCTTCTACAGTGTAGGATGGCACTGAATAGTGGGTATATAAATGCCTCTTCTCTTCTACAACTCTATAATATAAAGTCAATCAGTAATAAATATGATGAAAGGGTGTTCAGATGTTCAGCACATGAATCTAGCCAGGCCTTTAGGGGCAAGAGGAGCTATCACACTGTCACTAGTCCCATAACTTGAATTGGTCATGGGGCACTTTTTTAGCATGCCGTTAGGGATGCAGGGGTTAGGGATTTGGGGCATGGCAGAGCCCATTCCTCTCCAGGCCAACGTCAAGCACAGTCATGGGCAATTTTGTATCTCCAATTCACCTTGCATGTCTGTGGACTGTGGGAGGAAACATTCTCCATGGGGACATTCTCCACACAGAAAGAACCCAGACCGGTCCACCCAGGGATCGAACGCAGGACCTTCTTGCTGTGAGGGGACAGTGCTACCCACCGAGCCAGCATACCACCCAAGAGGAGATACTGGATGCTAGATACTGGAAGCAAAGTTCCTGATATTTTAGGTCATGTTTGGGTATTAGGCAAGCCTGGGTTTTCTAAAATTGTCATCCATGTATGTCCTTATCACTGAGGAGTAACTATTGGGAATGCTAAAGTGGTGTGTTAATTAGCAAGGCCTCAGCATGTGACCCCATCTCAGTGCCTTCTGGTAATGTGGCTTACAGCAGGCAATTGACACTGAAGAGCTGGATCTCCAAGGAGGTGAGGTTATAAAACAGTCTGGTTTCATAGAAAATTGGGATAGCTTTAAGGACAAATCTGGTTTTCTTTTATGGTAGGAGGGTATCCATCATGCTTAGGTACTGTGACTTTTGGCCTTGCGTCGTGTGCAGCAGTCAGAGACCTTGGGGAAATGATTGATGTCTAGTCTAGTCTTATCTTTATAGGATGCAGAAAAACATCTCATGTCATACCATGACCTATCTGATATTCCAGTAGGTACACACCTCAGTTGGCCCAGTATTCAATATTCCATAGAAGAACCAGAAATTTGTACCATATTTCCTGTATTTTATCACCACAGCATTCACTGAACCCCCCCTAAAGAATTATGCATATAAATGACTAATATTGACTTAAAGTACTGCTGAGCCTACCTTCCACAGGGTTTTCACAATCGCTGCTCAAACTGGGAACTGTGTGCCTAGCCAGGCATGTACTCTATAACTTCATGTAATTTCATTAACATTCCTAAATGCATCGTACCATTATTTAATAATGTACAGTTATTAATAGCGTGTATAATTACACATTATTTAGTTGAACCAACCACATGATGATCACTGTACAGTGTATAGCTTCCACTAGCACTGAACACATGAAAGTATTATTACTTTCTTTCAGTTTGTTCTGCAGCCCTGGCAGCACTACAAGCTTCTTGAAACAGCTATGCTTTGACTGTACACTGCTTCACTTAAAAGTCACTTCGGGGTCAGTCTGTGGGAGATATGAGTATGCTACGGCAAACGGTTTCATCATGCAGTAAAGAACACTTGTGTAATTGTACAGTGTTCACACCAGATGAATCGCTTTCTTTATGCGTGGCTACACTGGGGTCTTTGAGCTTCTTTCTTTATGCCACATGGTTTTCCAGGAAGGAATACTATTTTGCAAGAAAGCGGAATCTCTGTGTTTTGTCAAAAAATCTCGAATGCTTAGAGCATTGGTGGCATTTTTACTGACCCCACAGGATGAACCGTCAAGAAAACTGACATGCTAGTCAACCAGCTTAGCGTCAGACACATTAACTGACAAAACAGTGATCCAAAATTAAAGAGTGAAAACATAGAGGGAAAAGCTACTGTAGGAATTCCAGTTACCTCAGAAGTCGAAAATCGGAGCTGGGAATGACCGGACACCTGAGATGACCACGTTCCAGGACCACAAGTTGGAATGCTAGTTCTACATTTACATTTACATTTATGGCATTTGGCAGACCCCCTTATCCAGAGTGACTTACATTTATCTCATTTATAGATCTGAGCAGTTGAGGGTTAAGGGCCTTGCTCAGAGGCCCAACAGTGGCAGCTTGGTGGTGCTGGGGCTTGAACCCCCAACCTTCTATTCAGTAACCCAACACCTTAAACATGGAGCCACCCCTACCCAGGTTAGCCATTGCTAGCAGTTGATAACAAGACATTACACAGTATTTTACACGAGATAGAACTTGGACAGTACTAGTGTATGACGAATTGGACAGAAGGGGCAGGGGTGGCTCAGTGGTTAAGGTGGCCCCAGCACCACCAAGCTGCCACTGTTGGGCCCCTGAGCAAGGCCCTTAACCCTCAACTGCTCAGATCTATAAATGAGATAAATGTAAGTCACTCTGGATAAGGGGGTCTGCCAAATGCCATAAATGTAAATGTAAATGTAGAACTAGCATTCCAACTTGTGGTCCTGGAACGTGGTCATCTCAGGTGTCCGGTCATTCCCAGCTCCGATTTTCGACTTCTGAGGTAACTGGAATTCCTACAGTAGCTTTTCCCTCTATGTTTTCACTCTTTAATTTTGGATCACTGTTTTGTCAGTTAATGTGTCTGACGCTAAGCTGGTTGACTAGCATGTCAGTTTTCTTGACGGTTCATCCTGTGGGGTCAGTAAAAATGCCACCAATGCTCTAAGCATTCGAGATTTTTTGACAAAACACAGAGATTCCGCTTTCTTGCAAAATAGTATTCCTTCCTGGAAAACCATGTGGCATAAAGAAAGAAGCTCAAAGACCCCAGTGTAGCCACGCATAAAGAAAGCGATTCATCTGGTGTGAACACTGTACAATTACACAAGTGTTCTTTACTGCATGATGAAACCGTTTGCCGTAGCATACTCATATCTCCCACAGACTGACCCCGAAGTGACTTTTAAGTGAAGCAGTGTACAGTCAAAGCATAGCTGTTTCAAGAAGCTTGTAGTGCTGCCAGGGCTGCAGAACAAACTGAAAGAAAGTAATAATACTTTCATGTGTTCAGTGCTAGTGGAAGCTATACACTGTACAGTGATCATCATGTGGTTGGTTCAACTAAATAATGTGTAATTATACACGCTATTAATAACTGTACATTATTAAATAATGGTACGATGCATTTAGGAATGTTAATGAAATTACATGAAGTTATAGAGTACATGCCTGGCTAGGCACACAGTTCCCAGTTTGAGCAGCGATTGTGAAAACCCTGTGGAAGGTAGGCTCAGCAGTACTTTAAGTCAATATTAGTCATTTATATGCATAATTCTTTAGGGGGGGTTCAGTGAATGCTGTGGTGATAAAATACAGGAAATATGGTACAAATTTCTGGTTCTTCTATGGAATATTGAATACTGGGCCAACTGAGGTGTGTACCTACTGGAATATCAGATAGGTCATGGTATGACATGAGATGTTTTTCTGCATCCTATAAAGATAAGACTAGACTAGACATCAATCATTTCCCCAAGGTCTCTGACTGCTGCACACGACGCAAGGCCAAAAGTCACAGTACCTAAGCATGATGGATACCCTCCTACCATAAAAGAAAACCAGATTTGTCCTTAAAGCTATCCCAATTTTCTATGAAACCAGACTGTTTTATAACCTCACCTCCTTGGAGATCCAGCTCTTCAGTGTCAATTGCCTGCTGTAAGCCACATTACCAGAAGGCACTGAGATGGGGTCACATGCTGAGGCCTTGCTAATTAACACACCACTTTAGCATTCCCAATAGTTACTCCTCAGTGATAAGGACATACATGGATGACAATTTTAGAAAACCCAGGCTTGCCTAATACCCAAACATGACCTAAAATATCAGGAACTTTGCTTCCAGTATCTAGCATCCAGTATCTCCTCTTGGGTGGTATGCTGGCTCGGTGGGTAGCACTGTCCCCTCACAGCAAGAAGGTCCTGCGTTCGATCCCTGGGTGGACCGGTCTGGGTTCTTTCTGTGTGGAGAATGTCCCCATGGAGAATGTTTCCTCCCACAGTCCACAGACATGCAAGGTGAATTGGAGATACAAAATTGCCCATGACTGTGCTTGACGTTGGCCTGGAGAGGAATGGGCTCTGCCATGCCCCAAATCCCTAACCCCTGCATCCCTAACGGCATGCTAAAAAAGTGCCCCATGACCAATTCAAGTTATGGGACTAGTGACAGTGTGATAGCTCCTCTTGCCCCTAAAGGCCTGGCTAGATTCATGTGCTGAACATCTGAACACCCTTTCATCATATTTATTACTGATTGACTTTATATTATAGAGTTGTAGAAGAGAAGAGGCATTTATATACCCACTATTCAGTGCCATCCTACACTGTAGAAGGAGGATTCATTTGTGAGTCTGGTTCCTCTTAGGGTTTCTTGTCTTCACGTGTTATCTCTGGTGTGAATTCATGCACATTTGCACAGTTAGAGGCAATTAATCAGTCCACTGACAAGCATATTTTTAGGAGAACCCAGAAGAAACCCACATGGACACTGAGAGAAACACAGTTCCACAGCACCACAAAGGATCGCTCACTCACTCACTCACTCACTCAGTCAAACTTTTCCAATCCAAACCCAGAAGATATGAGGCAAAGTGCTCTTCAAAGCATTCTCAGATGAGCACTCGAGGCTTTTCTGAGGCTGTAGCCATTGATATTTTTGTCTGTCAGAAGCATACTGTAGATAAGTTGTGGAAAGGGCTGTAGTTAGCCACTGAAATGCCTTTTCCTCCGAATGAAGAGGTCACAACAGGAATCCTATTAACAGTATTATTATGCAGAACATTCCATTTTCTTATCAATACATGTATTACTCCTGCTTCTATGTAACCGTGATGAATATAATCTCACTATACGGTGCCACCAAGACGAGAGCGGATTCCTTCTCGATTTCAGTTTGGAATCTGTTCATGCAGTCACTGAGTTGCAGAATGTTTTTGTTTACATCAATGGCAAATGACAGAAATTCCTTTCTGAGTTGAAACCCCCCCACCCCTCAACCCCACCCCCACCTCTTGAAAGCCATGTGGAAGTGCAAATCACCATGCTTAGAGCCTGTGTCTTGCAAATTTTGCAAATAAGCATGTGCATAGTGGAAACTGTTTGTATGACGGAAGCCTGAACTAGCGTGTCAGCAAGAATAATAGCCGGTTCTTTTAATGCTAGCTGCTCATGAGGTTTCACACACATGAGTCCATATGGCAGATGGTGAAAATTCCATGACAGAGGCTTTGCTGACACCTTGTCATAGATCCAATGGAATTTGTCTGCCTTCCAGGGATTCATGCAAAACATCAAACATTTCTAGTGCTGTCCTTTGCCCAGGAAGTTGCAGGGAATAGAAAATAGGATTGGGATTCCCGACCGTGATCACTGAGGGCGAGCCTGTGATTGAAGGCAATGGAATTGATTCTACACTTCACTGCACTACTTGATAATGTTACTGTCTTTCCTTTTGTCAGCAACTTCAGGCAATTTCAAAGTCACATCTACCCTACCCTATATGACCAATAGATTGTGGTCACCTGATCGTTGGTTCTTCCCTGCACCTTTGGCACCAAGTTGGAAGTCAAACTTGTTCCAAAGTGTGATTGTTCATATCCTGTGTATTAAGCTTGTCACATTTTTGTTTGGCTTGTCCACATGCTCCTTGGGAGTGGTCTCAAAGTGTCTTCTGAGTTTTTGGTGAGTATGTCCACACATGGCAGACACTTAGGGCGGCAAACCTTGAGGTGGATGGGCTAGACAAGTGACAGTCAGGACTCTAAACGGTCCAGTCTTTGATATCATCCAGCCAGGATGACCCCTGCACTGCTTTCCCTCCACTCTGCCTTGGAGGATGGTCTTACCCAGAGACGTATAACCAGTTAGGTGACCACACAAGGCAAGTGTGTGGCACCTGGTCATGTTGGGGAGTGCTTCTTGTTTGCCTTCCTGGTTTCAGATCACCTGACAAAAGCAGGTTTTGTCATAAAAAAATTCACAGGAACTTCCTCAATTCGCTTCTCAGTCTGGGTCGTGACAGTCCAGCTCTCGCGCCCATACAAGAGGATGGAAAAAACAGACGACTTGAATAGCCTGATTTCCATTGGCCAGTTGATGTTGTTGCACTTCCAGTAAGGGTTCAGGCATGGTTTTGTTCTGGCGGAGGAAACCAGGCCAAGATCTCTTCTCTTTTTGATGTCTTTCACAAACTGTCTTTGATAGGTGTGGACCTGAAGTACTTGAACTACTTCCTGAAGCTCCTGTCGGAACATTGTGATGTTTAATTATGATTAAATTAAAGATTCTGTCTAGGGTCCTCAGTTCTAGTCATGTATCTAGTCATTTATGGTATTTGGCAGACACCCTTATCCAGATTGACTTACATTTATCTCATTTATACAGCTGAGCAGTTGAGGGTTAAGGGCCTTGCTCAGGAGCCCAGCAGTGGCAGCTCAGTGGTGCTGGAGCTTTAACCCCCAACCTTCTATTCAGTAACCCAACACCTTAACCACTCAGCCACCCCTGCCCCAGTACGATTTGCAATTCTTACCATACCTTAACATTTCTGCAACCTGCAAGAGTTGTTCATGTTTCCAAATTAATAGTAGATACCCTTTTTTATTTGTTATTTAAGCCTGTGATAGAGATGGGCAGCCATGTTCATTCTCTGTGTGTTTTTAATTTCCCGCATACCCGCAGTTTAGCGCTGCTTTCGTTGCTCAACGAGAGCGAGAGATCGGCATTTCAATGGCATGCAGTTTCTGTCACACTGCAAGCAAACACAGGTGCAGTAATGAAGCATATTTACTCTCTCACAGGGTGGGACTCTTAGAAATCTTATAACAATGAAACATTCAAGGCATGAGCTCTGCAATGTTACATTGTAAACAGCTACGGTAACTGATGTCCTTAAGTGTTTAAATATTTATTCTTAATTTGCTGAAGTTTGTGCAATGGTTATGTTCGGTCCAATAGTTTATTTGTATTCGTATACCACATACAAACTACATTCCCTTAGCTCGGGGGCCACAAAAAATACCGTGCTGGTCCTCATATACTACTCGAGATGGCTGTGGTTTCAAAGCGGTGCCAAAGGGCCAGTCTTCAAACAGGGAATTCTAAATTCTGTTTTTGTTGAGTCTGAAATAATTTCTGACTGCTGTGTTTTGAAATACTACACATGACACAGTAACGTACAGCAAAGTAACAATCCTTCTTTTTAGCCTTGTGTGGTCAAGTTGGATATTTGAACAGGTGTGTGAATTTTGAGAGGGAAGTACGAATAGAAGTGTGGTTTGAATAGACCACTTAGACCTCCTCCCCAGATGTACCAGGCATTTTTTGGAAATATATGTTAGCACATTTTTCTTGAGTCTTGAGTGGAAAACAACCCATCCTTTAAAATAACAAGACAGGGTGAATTCGAACTATTCGCAACTCTGTGTAAAATGGCATATGACACAATAGATTTAAACAAAAAGCGTAGCACTGTTTGACTGAGTTTATAGTTTATAGGGGCAGTCATGGTCTGGTGGTTAGGGTGTCTGCCCCGTGATCGGAAGGTCCTGGGTTCGATTCCTGTGTCTGACAGGACTTGGCTGAAGTGCCCTTGAGCAAGGCACCTAACTCCCATTGGCTCCCCGGGCGCTGTGGCTAGGGCTGCCCACCGCTCCAGGCGTGTGTGTTCACTGCATTGCATTGCACTGCAATGCGGAGGTTGCATTTCGCCTTGTGGCCAATATATTTATATATATACATATTTTTCCAAAATAGTTTGGTCTTGCTTGTCTGTTACAAGTGCTATTGCATATTAAACTAAACAAAGGCATATATTACCGTAAATCTCTTAAGACATTAATAGAATTAATGCAAGTAACACTTTTCAATAACAAGAGACAAGAAATGCGGCAATCTTCCGCATTATCCCGAAGCTTTGTTCTTTGACTGGAACATTTTCTGTCTACACAAATAACAAGACAAGTGCATGACCTTCTACATACACACCAATCAGACATAACACTGGAAACCACTGACAGGTAGCATGAATAACACTGACTCATTGTCTCATTACAATGGTATCTGTCAAGCCCTGGGATATATTAGGCACTCAGTTGTTCTTGAAGTTGACGTGTTGGAAGTTGGAAAAATGGGCAAGTTTAAGGATCTGTGTGACTTTGACAAGGGCTGAACTGTGTTGTCTAGACGACGGGGTCAAAGCATTTCTAAAACAGCAGGTCTTGCGGGGTGTTCCCAGTATGCAGTGGTTAGTACCTATCAAAAGTGGTCCAAGGAAGGACAACTGGTCAAGTGGTGAGTCATATATTATTATTATTATTATTATTATTATTATTATTATTATTATTATTATTATTATTATTATTATTATATAATGCTAGTCTGTATGGATCAGTACTGGACTATGGAGCAATGTAAGAAGGTGGCCTGGTCTGATGAATCATGCTTTCTTTTACATCATGTGGTTGTTGACAGCTGGTTGTTGTGTGTGTCGCTTACCTGGAGAGGAGACGGCACCAGAATGCGCTATGGGAAGAAGGAAAACTGGTGGAGGCAGTGTGATGCTCTGGGTAATGTTCTGCTTGGAAACCTTGGGTCCTGGCATTCATGTGGATGATGCAAGTACACCCCTTCATCACCAACAGTATTCCCTAATGGCAGTGGTCTCTTTCAGCAGGATGATGCACCCTGACACACTGCAAAAACCTGGCCTCCAAATTCCCCAGATCTCAGTCGGATTGAGCATCTGTGGGAAGTTCTGGACAAACAAGTCAGATCCACGGAGGTCCGATCTCACAACTTACAGGACTTCCAGGATCTGCTGATAATGTCTTGGTGCCAGAAACCACAGCACACCTTCAGAGGTCTTGTGGAGTCCATGTCTCGAGGGGTCAGGGGAACCTACAAACTATTATGGAGGTCGTTTTAATGTTTTGACAGATTGTTATAAGGCCTAATAGGAAATGTATTCTACTTTATTATGAGAAAGAACATTGGTAACATTGGTTTAAAAAAATGTCTGTTAAAAACCGACAAAAGGAGTGAATGAACCGCAAATAAAGGGAAACAATAACTTCTTAAAATATTCATGTTGTTACGTGTGTTTCCGCTACAGCGTTAAACAACTACAACTCTTATTCTAAGCGAATGCTCTGTTCCATTATGGAGCTCAGTGGTTGCATTGCTGTAACCACTTCTGTAACCACTATATGACTATGACTGCTTTCCTCTGTTTCCATGTCAGTGTAACGAAAGCCTTCCTTTCTAGCATGTACTTCAAGCACGACAAGTTAAAGTACTGTATATACCTGCTAACTCATTTTAGCGAACACATTTTAAACAAGTAAGTGTAAGCTGACTTAAAATGTACTGAAGATGAGTAGACTAAACTTAGAATCAGTGAGCACAGCTATATATACAGTCTATATTTTTAGTCTTTTTCTGTAGTTACTTCCTGCATACGCATACGCAGGTGTATTCAAATCATGACATAATTTTAATTTGTAATACTGACTGCACAACAGACATTTTCCATGAGATCAGTAGCGTAGGCTTTGGCCGGCAGAAGCGGACGGGTTTAATCCATTTGAACGGAACAGAGAGGTTAACCTGACTCCAGGTTTACACGTGCTGCGTCTGTACCTTGAGCAAGGATCTTAATCCGATATCATTCGTACTGTCGCAACATGAAGCGGTTAGTCAACAATAGTTACCGCTCTCCTCTTAAGCTTACAGAATACAGTTGTGCAGACAATGTTCAGTTTCAAATATATAACTGGTATTTAGCAGGAATTAGGGTGGCATCAAATAAATGTAAATAATGTAATAATAAATAATAAGTGTAAATGACTTAATAAATTAATAAATATTTCAAAAAAAAAAAAAATATATATATATATATATATAAAAACCAAAAATAAATATTGTATAAAATGTTTTTAATGTAAATAATTTATATAATTTATATAAATTATTTAAATAAATAAATAAATACAAATGTATTTATTTAAAATAATATCATAAATAATAATATTATTTTAAATAATATTATTTTAAATAAATAAAACAAATATAAATATTTTAAAAAAGTAATAAATGTAAATCATTAATAAATAAATAAATTAATAAATATTTAAAAAACCAAAAATAAATATTGTATAAATAAATAACCAAAATGTTCATAATTTATATAATTAATATAAACTATTTAAATAAATAAATATACACTTAAAATACATTTAACAAGTACAAATATTTAAATAAATAATACATGTAAATCACTAATAAATAAATTCATTAATAAATATTTATAAAACCAAAAATGATATTGGATCAATAAATACGAAATGTAAATAATTGATATAATATATATAAATTATTTAAATAAAGAAATATACACTTAAAATAAATAAAACAAATATAAGTATTTAAATAAATCATAAATGTAAGTCATTAAAAATAAATAAATTTATAAATATTTATAAACCAAAAATGAATATAATGAAATAAATAAATATGCACGATAAATATTTAAATAAATATAAAATGTAAATAATTTTACTATAAATTTTGTGAATAAAAGGTACATTTTAGCTACAATTTCACATTTGCAACTGTTGCGACAACCTGTATTATATTTTATAATATATATAATATATAATATATATATAATTTTTTTTTTTCACATATATTAATTCTAGTGAGAATTATTATTTTAATTCCATTAAAAAAAAATTTCTCTGATTGTTTTATAGATTATCAGGTGCGTTATATGTATACAATAATATAATTTGATAGGTATCCAAGTACTCTTACTCAAACAGATATAACACAACTTTTTTTGTTTTCAAAGACGAACCCCTTCACAGCAATGTTTCATCGCTTAATCGTTTAAGAAAAGGCAAAAGGTGAAAAAAACAAAAACCAATCCATAATCCTGGTAGATTTGGGGCATCAGGAGTTCCACATCTGTGCTGACATCAGGTGAAAAGTCACACTTCGGGTGTTGTGTTTAGAGAGGCAGTCAAAACAATGCCTCAACGTTGCTACCATTGCTAAGCAGCAAGATAGTGCTTGCATCACAATTTCAAATGCTTATGCAATTTCCCAGATGGGGAAAAAAATAGGCTGTCCCTAGTTTCAGAGTCTTTTAAGATTCCAGTGTTGTGAAAGCACTCTAGGGTGAATCAAAAGCCAGAAATGAGATCTTTAGTCACGTAGATGTTTAATTATGATCATATACAAGTTGCTATGTTGGTTTTCTCACTCTATAAGTATGAGATTTTAATTATCGGCGTTAATTTCACGTGAGGTCGATATCCCTACCGACAAGCAGGAAAAAAACAGTTTAATCTAGCAGCGTGAAATTAAACTCAAAGGTAATCCTTGAGAAAAATCTGTGCTGTATGTTTGCTTGTTGCCATGGATGTCTCTGAGCTACAGCACAATACAAACCGGCTGCATTAATTCACTAATCCTGGGATAATCCACTAATAATCAGACAAACACTGCTGCCTTAAGACATTACGCTTTTGACAGAGTCAAAGTCGTGACAGTATAAACGTGTTGCTGTTCAGATTCGCAGGAGGAGTGTTGCGTTATTCGTATGGAAATCCTGGATCAAAGTAGAATCCTGAGCTAGTGGACGTTCTGTAAAGGTTCACTCAAAAGTCGTCTGACACCTTGAGTCTAATCGGTCAGTTAAGCAGTTTTGCATAACAGTGGCTTCTGTTTATATTGCTGAGTAGCAAAGAATGTCCTCCCTCTCCCTGGCGGGGCGCTTCTGTCATTTTTATAATAACAAGCAGAGACGTACGTGTACACAAGAAGGCCAAGAGGTAACAGGCCAACCTAAGGTAATATTAGACCACGGCAGAACGTGTGCGTTATGAAAACCATGTTTTTCCCCAAGAACTCTTGTGCAATTCCTTCTAGTGCTTTTCAGAATGCCCCAGGCTTCAGGACAAATCTGCACATGCAGACAGAAGAGGAACCATGTGGCGAGAGCCAGAAAACGCAGCCACTCCTTCTTTCCTTCCTCGAGGGAGGAGGGGGGGTACGTCGGTTCTGAGACATGCGGGAAGTGGAGGCGCTGTGCGAGAAATACAAAGCTTGCCATTCAGGATCTGAAACCAAACCCCCTCCGCCCTCCTCGCCTGCCTCCACCTTCCTGTCCCCTCCTCTGTACACCCACTTCCTTTAAGCACTTTAAAAGAAAATACTAAGATTTGGATCAGTAATGTGAATATTTGTCTGATTTCTGTGTCGTAGGGTTCTGTTGCTGGAACTGGAGCACAGATGGAGCCGGGAGTGGAGTGGAGGGGAGTGGAGGGTTGGGGGGTTTTAGGGAACAACTTTCTGGTGCATTCTGTTCATTTTTAGGCCTGAAGGGGAGGGAGGGCAGGAGGGAGGGAGGGCAGGAGGGAGGGAGGGAAGAGTTGTCCTGTAAAAAAGTACACAGGAAAACGTCATCGAGGAAGCATTGCGCAGTTTCTCCGACGTAACAGAGCAAATTCCAGGCAAACACTTAAATATATATAAATATTGTTTAGAACTGGTTCATTCTAAGAACGTGATTATTGCGGGAATACGTGTTTGAATAGAAAATGTTGACGAATAAAGTGTTTCTGACTCCCTATAAAACAGTTAACATATTTTAAAAAAATATATTTATATATATATTGCAGGACAACCAGTCGCTTAAGTAAACACGCATGTGTGTTGAATTTCAGGTCAATCTGAAGTCCAGTCTGTTATCTGGGATTTCCAGGGATTTCCAGCACACAGTATTCATAAACTAAACTACGGGAACACATTTCAACACACGTGCAGGGACATGATCATGCGTGAACCATCCTTTCCTGTGCCTCCAACACGCCTTCAGCTCCTCTTACTGTTTCATTACTTATTGACCTTTTAGGAGCAATTCAACTTTTGTTTTATTATAATAATAATAATAATAATAATAATAATAATAATAAT
>JANCOA010000054.1:4678425-4681500 GCA_024363135.1 Leptodoras oyakawai | reverse complement strand
GAGGCCCTACACCATACTAATACATTATTGTGGGCTAAAATGACAGGTGTTCCAGTTTCATTGTCCAACCCCTGTGTTATTCTTACTAATGATAGCTCTGTACCTTTATCACTGTGCAGTGAGTGAGAGTGTGTTAGTGGTGCAGGCTCTCAGGTTGAACACACTCTCAAAGCTGACGTTCTCAGACAGCGCTCGTTTCGATGCTCTGCTTAGAGACGTCTTTCCTGCAGTGGACTTCAACGAAGTGCACTACGAAGAGCTGAAGGCCGCCCTACTGGGCGCTTATGAAGAAGCACAACTTGAGATCATACCTAGCCAGGTACACACACATTTGGTGAACCAAAGCATTGGACTATAAGAATTTATTAAGAATAAAATATATTAAGAAGAGTTTAAATGTGTGTGTGTGTGTGTAGATGAGGAAGGCTTTGGAGCTGTATGAACAGATGAGACAGCGGATGGGTGTGGTCATGGTTGGTCCGAGCGGCTGCGGGAAGTCAACCGTGTGGCGTTTGCTGCGTACCGCGCTGAAGCGTCTTGGGCTCACGGTGCAGCACCACACCGTCAACCCTAAAGCGCTGAGCCGACAGCAGCTGTTAGGACACATGGACATGGACACGCGTGAGTGGAGCGACGGAGTCATCACCGCTGCGTCCAGACACGTCATCCGGGAGCCTCAAGGTTACCCAGCACACAATCTTCACACAACACAGTGTGTCACAAAGCTCACCATGTCCCTGTTTCATTCTTCATATCGCTCTGTGGCTTTTCCATATTGATCTCTCTCTCTCTCTCTCTCTCTCTCTCTCTCTCTCTCTCTCTCTCTCTCTCTCTCTCTCTCTCTCTTGTTCACACTTTCTTTCATGCTCTTTGTTTCTCTGTAGAGGTGAGTTCATGGATCGTGTGTGATGGTGATATTGACCCAGAGTGGGTGGAGTCCCTGAACTCAGTTTTGGATGATAATCGTTTGCTAACAATGCCGAGCGGAGAGCGCATCCAGTTTGGCCCAAACGTCAACTTCCTGTTCGAGACTCATGACCTGAGCTGTGCTTCCCCTGCCACCATCTCCCGCATGGGCATCATCTTCCTCAGGTAGAACCAATCATTACGCTTTTAATGACTAGCTGAGTATAGTGTAATGAGTAAACTGTACTATAGTATAATATAAACAAGGGTGTGTGTGTGTGTGTGTGTGTGTGTGTGTGTGTGAGACAGTGATGAGGACACTGATGTGAGCGCTCTGCTGAAAGCATGGTTAATGAGAGAGCAAGTCGAGAACAGGGACAACCTGGAGGTCTGGGTTAATGAATACTTCCAGCGAGCACTCAACTGGGTGTTCACACAGGTATATACACACACACACACACACACACACACACACACACACACACAATATCCACATTTTCCTGTACATAGAAAAGCACATAAAACCTACTCCAGATGTAGTTATAACAGAAGCTTGCTACAATCAATAAACTTAACACCATTACCATTGAATCTCAGAATAAACCCTTCTGTGTTTCTCTCTCTAGACAGAGTGTGTGGTAGAGACCAGTCTGGTAGGAGCTGTCCTGAATGGTTTGTCCCATCTGAGCGGGGTGAATGAGCGGGGCGAGTTTATAGTTGGGTTGATCCGTGGACTCGGAGGAAACCTGCAGCTAAAATCACGCCAGGAGTTCGCCAAGCAGGTCAGAACACATGTACAATCTTTTGTAAGTGTGTGTATGTATGCACAGTGGTGAAACCGTGTACGTGTCTGGGTGTGTAGGTCCTAAACTGGGCTGGCGAGGTCCCTCCTGATCCACGGAACCCTCTGAATCTGTACTACAATCATGACTCTGGGCGTGTGTGTGCGTACGAGTTGCAGCAGGGTGATGGAGTGTGTGTGGAGGACTTCGGCAGTATGCACACACTTCCTGTCGTACACACTCCACATACACAGCAAGCTCTATACAACTTCACACACTGGCTCCAGTCCGGACACACACAGCCATTCCTGCTGGTTGGACCAGAGGGCTGTGGCAAGGGGTAACACACACACACACACACACACACACACACACATTCTTACACAACCTTGAGATATGAGTTTATATGCAGTTATGGGATGTTTACATCTAAGTGACAGTAACAGCTGTAATGTTTGTGTATAATCAACTCTTAATTGAGACTTGAGACATACTGTACTTGAGTGTGTTGGGTCACATTATGTACAAAAACATGGTGTGTAACCTTCTGTTAGTTACTACATGTTCATATTTTTATACTGTTATATGTGTGTGTGTGTGTGCAGGATGTTGTTGCGTTACGCATTTTCCAGGCTGCGCTCCACTCAGGTTGCTGTGGTTCACTGCAGCGCTCAGACGACATCGCGGCACGTCCTGCAGAAACTCACCCAGACGTGTGTGTGCATCAGTTCCAACACACACCGGGTTTACCGGCCCCGTGATTGCGAGCGGCTCGTCCTTTACCTCAAAGACATCAACCTCCCCAAACCGGACAAGTGGGGGACCAGCAACCTGATCGCCTTCCTGCAGCAGGTTTTAAATTCACCTTTGTGAAAAACACACACACATACACACACACACACACACACACACACACACACACTTACACTTTAAATGTCTTTCTGCATCTCTCAGGTGTTAACGTATCAGGGCTTTTATGATGAAAGTCTAGAGTGGGTTGGTTTGGAGAACATTCAGATCGTTTGTTCTATGTCAGTCGGAGGTGCTGTGGGACGGCACACACTCACCTCACGCTTTACCTCTATAGTGCGCATCTGCACCATTGAGTAAGTCTCTCTCTCTCTCTCTCACACACACACACACACACACACACACACACACACACACACACGCAGTGTTCATTTGTATTTAGTGTTCACCCCCAAATTAAAGAATTCGCCATTAACCCTAATCAGCCCTAATATGTATGTTTGTGTTTTTTCTGCAGTTATCCCGATAGAGAACAGCTTCAGACAATCTATAGCGCATACCTGTCACCTGTGTTGCAAAGAAGTCTGGGTAATCACCCTACCTGGAGTTCTGCTGGGAAGATTCATCAGCTCGCCGG
>JANCOA010000054.1:4670925-4673425 GCA_024363135.1 Leptodoras oyakawai | reverse complement strand
TTTCAGAACGCAAAGCGTGCGAGTGCAGCAGCTGCTCCGTTAGCTGCATGGGTGAAAGCAAATGTCCAGTACTCTCACGTCCTGGAGAAGATCCAACCCCTGGAGACTGAGCAAGCAGGACTAATGGAGTATGCACACACACACACACACACACACACACACACACACACACATACTGCAAATGTCTCCATGATCCTACCTTATTGTTAATATATTTCTCTTTCAGAAACCTGCGCAAGACGGAGAGTCGGATGAGTAAACTGGAGGCTCAGCTCAACTCTGTTGGAGAAAAAGTGTCAGAGCTGAAAGACAAGTAATACAACACTTAACACCTAACACTCAACACGGTGTATATAACAGAGATTTGGAACACAGCCAGGCTTTTAGAAGGTCCTAGTCTGGTGTTCTTTACTGTAGGACACATTGCACGTGATTCCCAAGTGTACTGGGGATTCCACTAACACACTATAAGCAGGACAGGAGATGGTTGTCTTAACCGTGTGTGTGTGTGTGTGTGTGTGTGTGTGTGTGTGTGTGTGTGTGTGCATGCTTACAGGTTTCAGTGTCGTACCACTGAAGCTGCAAAACTAGAAGCTGATGTGAGCAGAGCTCAGGAAACCATCAGTGCTGCAGAGAAGCTCATCCACCAGCTGGACGGAGAACACACTCGCTGGAGCACGCAGGTGTGTGTGTGTGTGTGTGTGTGTGTCTGTGTGTGTCTCCATTAGCGGCAGTACTTCAGTCCAAAGGCATACGTGTCAAAGCTGTGTGTGTGTGTGTGTGTGTGTGTGTGTGTGTGTGTGTGTGTGCAGGTGGATGAGATTAGTGAGGAGCTGAAAACTCTTCCTAAGCGTGTGCAGCTGGCAGCAGCGTTTATCACATACCTGTCTGCCACACCTGAGGATCAGCGCAGAGCCACGTTGCACAGCTGGATGGAGCATGCAGGACTGCAGAGTAAGATACACACACACACACACACACACACACACACACACTGAAACACATAAACACTAACACCCAGTTGAACTCTTTTTGTTTCTTAATGTTGCTGTTTAGCTCAATTTACATTTAACCTAAAGAAAAGCCGCCATCTTGAAACTTGAATCCGAAACATCTTCCTAGTCATTCATCTTCATATTCTGTGTGTTCTCGCTGACAGAGTTTGATCTACGTCATTTCCTGTGCTCTGAGAGCGAACAGCTGATCTGGAAGAGTGAAGGACTGCCATCTGACGACCTCTCTATGGAGAACGCGCTTGTTATCCTGCAGGTACACACTCACAAACAGAATGTGAAATCGCTGTACTGGGACTGACGTGCACAGAGGCCATGCCTCCCTTACTCGAACTGAGAGAACAACACTTTTTTATACGGCTGTATTTATAATCCACTCATGGGTGACGCACGCGAGTGACATTTTTCACTTTTACATCACCTGTCTCATGCTCATCAGGAGAGACGGCTCATCAGGTTTCCATGTCAACCTGGAAAATGTTCAGCAATTTCATCCTGTTCTTGGATGCTTGGATAACAAGCCGAGCATGTAATAGAATGGACTTTAAGGGTCCTCAGATGGGGTTAGAATCTGATTTAGTGTCAGACAGAGCTATACCCAATACAGTGATACACCGATTCAGTGGTGCTGCTATACACAGAGGCCACGCCCCTTTTACTGGGACACAACAGGCAATACCTTTTTCACTAGTATTAATAGGGAATGTGATCATGACATCAGCTGATCATGAAGTGAGCAGTGTAGTGGGATTTTAGGACACAGATGATATCAGAGACTGAGTAATAATATGATCCATGATGGAATGAGGAACGCTCGCTGTATTATCCACTGCCATAACCGTTCTCATGACCAGTGTGGTAATGGTCTCATGACCAGTGTGATTTTCAGCTTTCCAGCTTGCTGCATCAACAGTGTTACTCTTATGTTGCCTCCACGTTAGCACATGTTAGATTCAGCTCTGAATGTCTTTATTTGTTTAACATGATATCAATTAGTGCGTTACTTCAGCTTCTAACCCACTAACCCAGAATGCAATGTGCTATGATGTAGTTGTATTCTCTATAAGGACATCATCTGCATTAATGTGTGTGTGCTTATTGTGTTTATTTGTCTGTGTCTTGCATTGTTGAATGACATCCTCACTGTTAATGTTAGTGTGTGTGCCTCTGTCTGTCTGTCTGTGTGTGTCTGTGTGTCTGTCTGTCTGCCTGCCTGCCTGTCTGTCTGCCATTCTCATGCCATATCCTCAGATCACTGCATTAAAGGACCGGGTAAGAATATACACACACACACACACACACACACACACACACTACTTATGGCTGTGTTGTTCATCACCCAACACCAGTCTGTCACCAGTTTAAATAATAAATCATTTAAAATGTAGGTTCTCTCTCTCTCTCTCTCTCTCTCTCTCTCTCTCTGTCTGTCTCTCTCTCTCTCTCTCTCTCTCTCTCTCTATCTCTCTCTCTCTCTCTCTATGTCT
>JANCOA010000054.1:3745097-3756630 GCA_024363135.1 Leptodoras oyakawai | reverse complement strand
AACATCTTAAATGAAAAGATTCACAGATTCAAACAATGTTTAACTAAATGCCAGAGAAGCAAATCTGCAGCACGATGATTCACTGACTCGAATACTGATTCACTAAATGAGAAAGAAGCAATTAGTTGTCATGACCAAATGATTCACTGACTCAAATACTGATTCATTAAATGAGAAAGCAGCAATTCGTTGTCATGATCAAATGATTCACTGATTCAGATACTGATTCATTAAACGAGAAAGAAGCAATTCATTGTCATGACCAAATGATTCATTGAGTCAAACACTCATTTGCTGAATGACAGATGAGTGCATCTAGACCATAACCAAATGATTCACTGACTCAAACTCTGATTCGTTACATGAGAAGGAACCAATTCGTTGTCATGTCCAAATGATTCACTGACTCAAATACTGATTCATTACACGAGAAGGAACCAATTTGTTGTCATGTCCAAATAATTCACTGACTCATATACTGATTCACTAAATGAGAAAGCAGCAATTTGTTGTCATGACCAAATGATTCACTGACTCAAATACTGATTCATTAAATGAGAAAGCAGCAATTCGTTGTCATGACCAAATGATTCACTGACTCAACACTGATGTGAATCAACATCTTAAATGAAAAGATTCACAGATTCAAACAATGTTTAACTGAATGCCAGAGGAGCAAATCTGCAGCACGATGTTTCACTGACTCAAATCCTGATTCATTAAATGAGAAAGAAGCAATCCGTTGTCATGACCAAATGTTTCACTGACTCAAATTCTGATTCATTATATGAGAAAGCAGCAATTCGATGTCATGACCAAATGATTCACTGATTCAAATACTGATTCATTAACCGAGACAGAAGCAATTCATTGTCATGACCAAATGATTCATTGAGTCAAATACTCATTTGCTGAATGACAAATGAGTGCATCTAGGCAATAACCAAATGATTCAATGACTCAAACACTGGTTCTCTAAATGAGAAACAAGCTAATCTTAGTCATGACCAATGAATTAATGAATCAATGATTCATTAACTCAGAAACTGATTTGATTTTGGCCACTGGTTCACTTAATGAGAAGGAAGCAAACCTTAGTCATGACCAAATGATTCATTGAGCCAGACAGTAATTTGCTGAATGAGAGATGAGTGAATCTTGGCCATTACCACATGATTCCCTGACTCAAACAGTAAAGACTTGGTCATGACCAAATGTTTCACTGACTTGTATACCAATCCAGTGAATGAGAGAGTCAAGCAAATCTCTGGAGTGAAAAACAGGAGTGAATCTTGGTAACGGCCGAAATGATTCACTGAACAAAAGAGGAGTGAACAATTCCCTGCCTTAAATGCTGACCCGTAGAACAAGAAAGGAATAAATCTTGCCCATGACTAAATGATTCCCTGACTCACACAGCGATTCTCTGAAGATGCCAACTTCTATTAAAAAGTTATGGATGTTGAATTGCATGTGAACTCGAGGTGCTTATTCTGAGACAGCTCCTGAAATTTTGTTTGTTTTATTCATAAAGAGAAAAGGCTTATTACTAATGCTGAATGTACTCCTGCCTGCACCCATGAATTATAAATAACATCCTTAAGACAGCAAATTAAAAACACACACATATTTATATGTCAAGATGAAAGCCAGTCTATCTCTCTCTCTCTTTCATTCTCTGCATTCATAAGTAATCAGATGTAATATGGGTACTTTGTTTGTAAAGAAGGAAATGCTTACCTAGCCTGAAGCTCAGAGTTTAATAATTCATAACTCTCCATTCCAACATCTCAACCTCCTTTTGTCTGATAGTCTAATCTTTTCTGTCTCGTTAGCCTTGTTAGTGTTGCTCTGTTGAGTTTAACGTAATTTTAGATTATCTGAAAACATCAGATGGAGAATTCTGTAAAGAGGACGCTCTTGGAATCAATGTATAATTAACATGATGTCCATTAGGTAAATGATAAACTCCTGACAGATTTTAAAAGTTAAGAAGAAGAAAATGAGCTGTAAATTTAGAGTTTGTATTGTTAAGATAACGCACACAGGCACACTTCTCTTTTCAGTACTTTAACTAAATACACATCTGAGTGGAGACTGCAAGAGTGGATCTGCCAATATCCCTTTGTTAAATAAATCCAGTGTCAAGTATAAGCGAGCTGCACCGCCGCATTGGATAGCCGTCAGATTTAGACAGAGCATTGACTTTCCTAAGTCCACACAGAACCGGACTGAACAGTCAGCCTTGGTGACCAGGACCACCAGATTAGACACGTCAATGTGGGACTGCTCGATTACGCCTATATCGACCATGGCCTTGAGCTGCTCCACCACTTGTTTTATTTTTGTCCTCAGGCAAACAATAGTGGCGGGTTAGGGCTAGGGTTAAAACTGGATTTTGACAGCCAATAAGGGTTATTTGTGCACACCCCCATGCACACACCTCGCCTTTAATCTGTCATGTTGTAGCCAATACCTCACATTGACCCAGGTATTGATGAATCCGAATCCACCATTGCATGGTGTGTAAAAGCTCAACTGGGGGCATTTCAGTACGACGGCCGAGAAATGCAAAACAAATTTACATTTATGTATGACAAAATTACGAAACCCAAACACACATTTACAAACATGGAAAACACATTTACAAACTCCAGTCAGACGGAAAGGGTAAGGGACCTACCCTTTCCGCCTGACTGGAGTTTGTAAATGTGTTTTCTGAGTTTGTAAATGTGTTTTCCTACTATGTAAATGTGATTTCCTACTTTGTAAATGTGATTTCCAAGTTTGTAAATGTGTTTTCGCCGTTTGTAAGTGTGTTTTAGGCATTTGTAAATGTGTTTTCCGAGTTTGTAAATGTGTTTTCCAGCTTCGTAAATGTGTTTTCCGAGTTTGTAAATGTGTTTTCGCCGTTTGTAAGAGTGTTTTAGGCATTTGTAAATGTGTTTTCCGAGTTTGTAAATGTGTTTTCCAGCTTCGTAAATGTGTTTCGCTGTTTGTAAATGTGTTTTCCGAGTTTGTAAATGTGTTTTCCGAGTTTGTAAATGTGTTTTCCTGCTTCGTAAATGTGTTTTCCGGCTTCGTAAATGTCTATTCCGGCTTCATAAATGTCTTTTCCCGCTTCGTAAATGTCTTTTCCCGGCTTCGTAAATGTCTTTTACGGCTTCGTAAATGTCTTTTCCCGCTTCGTACATGTCTTTTCCCGCTTCGTAAATGTCTTTTCCCGCTTCGTAAATGTCTTTTCCCGCTTCGTAAATGTCTTTTCCCGCTTCGTAAATGTCTTTTCCGACTTTGTTGAACTGGTTTTGGGTAAACTGACCCCCATTTTCATTCCACGAGGACTCCACAAGGGTGGACGACCTTATCTATTGGGTTTTGGCACCAGTGCGACACTTGCAGGGTGGTTCAGAAATATGGTTTGAGACAGGCATGGAGCTACTCAACAAGGGGGTTCTTTTCAGCACTTTCATATTTCAAAATACACACACACACGACTCTGTGCTTAGCTCACTCTCTCAAGGCTCTTGTCTCTCCCCTCTTTAACCTCACCATCACACACTGAAACAGAGCATTAGACACAATCCCTCACAGGTGCAGATCTTTACCACTCACCTCTCCTGGCTTCACAAACTGGTGCTCAACCATGCCACAATGCAAACATCATTGATATGGTCAAGTTTTTTGTAAGGAGATGTAGAAGTTTATGTAGAATTTATGTAAGGAGTCTCCAGTGACTCCGGTGATCAAGACGGAAGAAGTTACGCTTTTTTGGTTTCTTGAGAATAGGAACTCACTTGTTTCAGGATGGTGTGGCTCAGTGATTGAGATGTTGGACTACTAACCAGAAGGTCATGGGTTCAAACCACACCCACCACAGCCAAGCCGTCACCACCGGGGCCCTTGAGCAAGATGTATCCATCGTATTGTAATCCTCAGAACGTGTGATCATCTGAGTGGGATGCTAGTTAATAAGATCACGATTTCATGCTATTCATTTTTCTAAATGGAACATGAAGCTTCCCCGAATACATATTTAAAAATCTATGGTATTTACATAACAAAGCGCTTGCTTGATTGTGTTTACGCTTTAAGGAAATCTTTTTTTTTTGTTTTGCTTTGTTTAACAGTGAGGTGCACCAAGGCCTAATGCATATGTATGCGGGCGCACATGGCTGAGATCCATCGCATTAATTAGAGTGTGTATGGCTGGAAATGACTCTGTGTGTCTCTCACACAGTGTCTTTCTCCCTCTTTCTCTCTTTCTTGACACACAAACACACACACACACACACACAAGCACTCTGGGCAAATCTGTCTTCATCCACCTGACAAGTGGATGCGGTCCATCAGAACGACCAAGTGTGACGAGAGCTTCAGAGAAGAGCCTGTCACCCTGCTACAAAATGAGGAGTGATTGGGTGTGTGTGTGTGCATGAGCTGTCAGAGTCAATGCTAGAAGTAAAAAACGTCTCTCACGTCCACAAAATATGTATGCACAAACATTTGGATATACATATATACCCCCGGACACACACCCACACATATATAGGGATTGTGAGGACTTTCCTTTGACTTAATTATTACTGCAGCTAATTACTGCCATGTCTAATCGTAACCCTAACCTTAACCTCAGTAATGAAGAGGCAACTTTTAGTCTAATTATTTGGTCTGACCAAATTGTGGGGACAATTTGGTCAGACACATACACATTCACACAACCAACAAAGATGAAGACAACATGAGCAAACACAAAAAAAAAAAAAATGCAGATTCACACGTGACCTACGGCACATTTTTCTTTATCCGTTTGCTTTTTTTTTTTTTTTTTTTTTTTTTTTTTTTAAAAGCACTCCACAATTTACTCCACCATTTACTGCATCCAGAAAACTGGGTCACTACAACTACAAAAAGTTTTGAACATTTTTAAACTGAGCGAGGAAACATGCGAGCGATAAAGACGAAGAATTGTTTTCACATTTCCATGTCCACAGTGGGGCATAATGGATGTGTCATTGCAGAAACGTGGATCCATTTTCTTCTATTTCTGTCATGGAAACAAGCTCACATAGCAACCAGGTCTTCATGAGCAAAAAACCCACACTGGGTTTACACTAGATGTGGCTGCTAAAGTGAACATTCAGGGTCAAGCTGATGTTCTAGAGCCAGATATTCACAGAATCCAATGTTCCTATTGTCCCATATTCTCAGGGCCATATGTCAACAGTGTCCTTCATTTCAGGAATCCTGTTCCCAGAGGGAATGCTCTGAGGGCTCCATGTTCCTTGTGCCATCTAAACTCAGAATTCCATGTTCCCAGGATTTCACGTGGCCTTTGTTGGCACTGCTTTGTGCTTCCAGAAACATATATTCCCTGTTCACAGAAAGTTGTATAGAACTCCTCTCCAGGAGTTCTATATTCCCAGGAGAATACAGTATATATATATATATATATATATATTTTTTTTTTTTTTTTTTTTTATTCATTACTTACAGCTTGACAATTCGTCAGATGAAGATGGAAAGGAAGAAACAAAGCCAATTTTACAAGACTACATGGGCCCAATGAGCAGTAAGCAAGCCAGCTAGCTGACAGGAAAGCGACCACAGCTCGCTCTGGATTCATTAGCATAAACAAACAAAACCCGTGGCCATATTGTGTCTGAAATGTCACTTACTCTGTATTAATTTCTTGTTTATAGAACCGTTGTATAGAAGCGATATCTGACTCAAACACATCCACCACCTTTAAAAACTTTCAGTGTGAATAGTTATTCATTTCTAAAATAGCTGGTCTTGTGTTCCCATTGAAAATCAAAAAAAAAAAAAGATTCCAACCAAGTCCAAAACCAACAGCTTGGGATCACGATTGCCTTCACATTAATCAGATTTGCATAAGCCGTCATGAATTAAAAATAAAAATAAGCATGAAGGCTGGGCTTAGTGGTCACAGCATTACTTATGATAGAATGTCTTATTATAATTCCTAAATTTTTATTTTTTTTTGTGAGATTGATAAACTCATATTAAGGATAGTTTTATTATTATTATAGTATATTATAGAATTATTATTATTATAGTACATTATAGAAATGTATTATTATATAGAATTTGCACTTTTAGTACTTTAAGTACTTTTGAACTAGACTTGTGTCAATCAAAGACCGAACTGGGAAAAAAATGCAAAAAATTATAATTAAAAAAAATTTTACAATACAAAAATACAATACAATCATTTACATTATGCATTTACATTACATACATGTTATTTTTTGTACTAGTTAAGATTTTTTTTGTGTGTGCGCACAACTATCAATCAAGATAGTGTCCACTGTATAAAGATCCGTATAACACCCTTTACGCAGATAATGGTACCAACCTAAAAAACTCAGTTTGTATTGTATATACACTGAAGTACCAGAAAAACTGGTATAGCAATTAATATTTGGTAGGTTCACCACGGGATCTTGGAGCGAACATTGCACAGTCCTTACGCTGATGTTTGTTAAGGCTCCAGCATTGATACTTGATGCAGTGTTGCACGCCTATCACGTGAAATGATTCTTGCTAGCTGAAACTGGTTATGTTCACCCAGAGTATATGCCAGAATTCTTTTAGTCACTGTACACCCTTGAAATGCTACGTGAAAATCCAAACTTTGCTTCTACCTCTGAAATGTTACGACTCCGCACGTCGCAAAATCGTGATAAGCAGAAACAGCTCTAGAAGCTTCCGTAGATGTCTATCGCTTTATATGTACGCACTGGCGGATGCTACCAATGACGTGCCCAGGTGGCGCCGCTATGTATTTTGCATAGGCTACAATTCTATGTAAACTCTCTGTTTGCTTCAAACTTCAGATGTGTCCTTTAGATACGTTTTTTTTTTTTTTTCAGAATGAATAGCAGCCAATATCCTGGCAGATGAAGGTCACAACATTCATAGCATTTTTCTACTAGAACCTCTTGGACTCATTTCTGAGATTTAGCCCATGAAATCCACTTTGACATGTCTAGTCTTCTCAAGGCCACAGAACCAGATCTTCCTTAACATCCTGCTGAATAAATAAGAAATAAAATGATGCGGTAGTGAGACGAGGCAGAGGTACAGCTACCAGCTTATAACTGATGATGATGATTAATATTATTTTCACATTTCATAAAAGAACAGCATACTTTTTTTTATTAATTTCTAGCTACTGTTAATGTTTAGAATGTCCTGTTGTCGCTTATGTATGTTGTAACATCTATAAACATTCGTTCCCTCACCATCCTCTCTTTTTTTTCCTCTCTTGAACTCAATAAGACAAAAACCTCAACTTGTCATGTTACAGAGAAACCGCAAAGCGTAAACTCTGTGGAGGGTTGGCCATGCAAGTACCTATGAATGAGCTGTTGCTATAGAAACATTAATGTAGAAGAACATTAATATAAGCCTGTGCTTTGCATCTGTGGTGTCAAAGTAATAAAATGTATCTATTACATGATTGTAAATAACTACTGGCTGGAAGAGTGAATCATTTTTTCCCCTGAGTATTTTTCTGCCATTCTAAAATATATCCCTGAAGTGGGCGCTTACGAATTTATTTTTTTCACTCTCTAACCACCAGAATGGCAGAATAATACATTTTGTAAAATAAAACTTGTATAGTCACAAAGGGTTATGATTAAGACAAAGTGTGCAGTCAAAATGTATTCGTTTTCTCCTGAATTTATTCGACAAAAACTGTACAAACAAGCATTTTTACAATTTTTCCCATTAAAGGCCATTTAATAAAATGTCAGGATTTGTAATTGAATGCCGTGAAAGAGAAAAAGATGTGATAGTATTAAGTTCTTGCTGTGATCTGACTAAACTGACCCTCCTAATCGCTCCTAAGATGTCATGTTCCTCAATAAAGCCCATGGAGGATATTCACTGCCTTGTGGCAGAACTGTTTCTATTCCCAGTGTGTTGGAAGCATTTTCAGTGAGAGAGAGAGAGAGAGAGAGAGAGAGAGAGAGAGAGAATGGCTACATCAGAGCTGTTTCACGGCAGATGGTTAATAATTGTTTGTCATGTCACTGACTGTGGGTTTTTGCAGGTTTCTTTCTAAAAAAAAAAGGCCTTTCTCATGCATTTTGACATTTGGAGGTGATGACAAAATGATGAGATGAATCAAGAAAGAGAAATATTCAACATCTCATCCACAATCGAGCCCAAAAGAAAAAGCACGAGCTCATGATTGCATTTCCATTAATCAGATTTACCCAAGCTAGATTTAATTATTATTATTTCAATTTACGAATGCTTTAATGTTAGTATGAAACCTGGGGTTGGTGGTCATATCTGTCACAAATCAGCCCCCCCATGTTGTTCCCATGGCAGCAAGAGCTATGTGCTTATGTTGTTTTTATAACAAAGCATCACGCTGTCACCTCACAGCAACAACAGCCTGGGTCCGGTTCCCTCGCCAGTGGCCAGGGTCCTATCTGTGTGGAGTTTACATGTTCTACCCATGTCTGCCAGGGTTTTCTTCAGGAGCTCTGTTCTCCTCCTAAAGACATGCAGTCATGCCAATTGGAGATTCCAGCACCCCCATGAACCAACAAGGATAAGCATAGATAATGATAATAATAATAATAATAATAATAATAATAATAATCATTAATAATGATAATGAGTGACTGAGTAAGTGTTCTAATCCTGGCTCCACCTGCTTTGCTACATAATCATATTCACCTGTTTTGGGTTAGCTTTTTATTAGTTCATCTGTTTATCCTGTTGTTTCTGGGTTTTGTTGCGACATCTTATGTCCGCAGGAGGCAGTATACTCATAGACAAGTAATTTGCTATACTGTTGTTATTCTAGGACAACACTGGTACATAAAAATGTCAAAAAGACTGAAATCCAGAGGCAGATCTGGTCCCTTCAGGCTAACTAACCTGTATCTGAGTGTGTGGTGAGCTCACACTGTTAAGCTTTAATAGATCCTCCTGTGCACTGTAAGCCACGTTCAAGGTCACATCTTTAAGAAAGATACACAAAGCTTTTTTTTTTGTGATTATTTGGTTATGTTGTGTGAACTCCCAGCATAGATTTGCGACTATCGATTAGTAATGGTAGTTGTACATGTATTCATTTTGGAACGAGCACTCCTCTGTACCAAATCATATACAATAAATACAAGTTTATTAACACAAACACCATTTTTTCATAAAAATATGATTTGGGGGTGTTTCTCAGAGGTACATAATGTTGAAAATATTACCTCCAGTTCTTCATGTTTGCATTTATTTACATTTCTAATGACCTTTACTATTCCTGAACTTGATTCTTTCTGTATAACAGGACGACCACAAGTGTCTTATTCCTATTACACAACACGATTTCCCGATGATTACAACAGTTTAGTTATTGAACAGTGACACATAATGCATATTTTTGTCCATTTATAGTTATAGACAGTGTTGTGGAATATGTAGTTACCAGCCTGTCTTCCTTAAAGGTGTGGGGGAAAGGGGCATGTTTATATATTGTTGGGGAGACCAAATGTCCCCAAAAAAGATAGGAATATCTGATATTTTGACCTTCTGGGGACATTTTCTGGGTCCCTGTAGGGAAAATGGGCTTTTTGTTGTAGTTTCTAAGAAAAATAAAAACATAAAATAACCAAAAAGTTTTTTGTTTTCAATCTTTTTTTTCAATCTTTTTCACGTTCAGCTTTTCATTCCTGAGGTTAGGGCTTAGGGTTGGGTACGGGTTAGGGTTTTGAAGGGTTAGGGGTGGGGTTGGCTAAGGGTTAAAACAGTTAGGCTTAGGGTTGGGTAAGAGTTAGGGTTTGAAGGGTTGGGGTTAGGGATGGAATTGGGTAAGGGTTAGGGTTAAAACAGTTAGGGTTAGGGTTGGATAAGGGTTAGGGATTGAAGGGTTAGGGTTTGGAATGGGGTTGGTTAATGGTTAGGGTTAAAACAGTTAGGGTTGGGTTAGGGTTTTGAAGGGTTGGGGTTAGGGATGGAATTGGGTAAGGGTTAGGGTTAAAACAGTTAGGGTTATGGTTGGATAAGGGTTAGGGATTGAAGGGTTAGGGTTTGGAATGGGGTTGGTTAGTGGTTAGGGTTAAAATAGTTACGTTTGGGTTAGGGTTAGGGTTTTGAAGGGTTTGGGATGGGGTTGGGTAAGGGTTAGGGTTTTGAAGGGTTTGGGATGGGATTGGGTTAGGGTTTGAAGGGTTACGGTTTGGAATGGGGTTGGGTAATGCTTAGGGTTAAAACGGTTAGGGTTGGTTAAGGGTTATGGTTTGTTGGGTAAGGGTTAGGGTTTGGGATGGGGTTGGGTAAGGGTTAAAACAGTTAAGATTAGGGTTGAATTAGGCTTTAGGGTTAATTAATTAGCTGCAGTAATAATTATGAAAATGGAAAGTCCTCACAACTTGCTTCAGAAAAGCTGGTAAACTGCTGTGCTGTACAAGGAATAAAACACTTAGGAACATGCAGTTAGTGGAAAATCATCAACTCCAGTCTGGTAGTAGTAACTCAGTTTCATTACACCACCCTGCCACTCAGCATTTTCCTATAAAAGCGCACACACAGTGTTTATTTCTTTACTTCTATGACCCTTCAAACATAAAAGCAGAGCACTACCAGATAAAAGTCGAGCATGTCGCTTAGCCGTAATGGAGGAAATTGTAGAGCTGGCACAGTTTTGCTTTGATAACATATCATCACCTCTTCCGCACACTCCTTACAGCTGAGATAAGGAAGCTCGTCGCTGAGGTAAATAACAATAGGACGTTCCATTTTAAAGCATTGTGAATCATCGTCATCACGTAAAGAGGAGCGAGACACAATCCCTTGCCATGAATCTTATCTAAAGCGCTCGTGTACCAGCAACCACAACCACAAGAACATTATATTTCCACGGGGCCGGTAAGAGAAAAAGAAAACGACGCGAAGAGCCATTATGCTCAAGGCAGAGATATTCCAATGATGTTCCAGCAGTCATATTTTTCAACCATAATTGACCGCTTTATCACTTTGAGCGAGTGCAATTTTTCAGCTCAAGTTCTCCAGGAGAAAGGTTTATGAATCCATCTGTGAATGGATCAGGGTTTTTTTTTCCCCCAGACATGTGATAATCCAACTGTGATGCTTAAAAGGACTGTTTGTTGTTTCATCAAATAATAATGTGAAACATCATGGCAGTTCTTTTTTGAAGCTCATATCTTTCCATTTTTGTTCTATTTTCTCAAATACAAGCTTGTTTTCACATTTGGATTATTTTCTGGACCAATGTTTAGCCAGAGAGTTCAGTGAAACATAAAATCCCATGGTTTCAAGCCTAGGGGCAGTCTAGAGAATTGATCCCTGGTCTTCTGGAAACATGAGAGCTTTTTGTAATATTTTTTTGTACACACACCAGTCAGCAAAATAAACAGACTCCATTTGAGAATAAAATGTTAGACATGATTTGATTCTTTGATACAGTACAGGCCAAAAGTTTGGACACACCTTCTCATTCAATGCGTTTTCTTTATTTTCATGACTATTTCCATTG
>JANCOA010000054.1:2654452-2668022 GCA_024363135.1 Leptodoras oyakawai | reverse complement strand
AAGGAGGCCCTACACCATACTAATAAATTATTGTGGTCTAAAATGACAGGTGTTTCAGTTTCATTGTCTAACCCCTACTTCTACTTCTTTTTTTTGCATGCAAAACCATCATGAATCAGCCTTCATTATGTTTTTTGTCTGAAAAGTGCTGTTATGTAATGTGTTGCTTTCGTTACATTTAATATACAATATACAGTGTAACATTAAATTATTTGTTGGAAAAGTAACATTAGGAAATCTTTTTTTTACTGACTCAATAATGCAGAACTGAAAAAAAAACATCAGTAACAAAGGTTGTACCTAAAAACAACAGGGTGTCTAAGACTTTTGCACAGTAAACGGTAAGACCAATTTCATTTGCATTCTAGCCTTCACAAGTTCCTTTGTTTTTGAGAAACCCTGCTGAAGTGCAAGCAAGTTTGGCGCAACGGTACGTGATCGAATTGGTTATAGTGCATCTGAAACTCTTGAAACTTGAAGTCACATCAAAAACATGTGAAAATGTGGCTGCGGTGACGTCTTTACTGAACCATGACCGACAAATGAATGTCACGATGATCACGCGAGATATCCCTCGCTAAAACCATCCTTCATAAAATCATCACACAGGACGTGAGCATGAGGAAAGTTAGTGCAAAACTTGTTCCCAAGACCTTCACTGACTGTGAGAGAATTTTTGGCTGAAAAAAAAAAACATTCCAGTCCTTCCACATCCACCCTATAGCCCTGACTTGGCTCCATATGATTGCTTGGCTCCATTCTTCTTGTTCTCCAAGATGAAAATACATTTGAAAGGCCACCACTTTGGCACAGTAAAGAACATCCTTAGAGCTACAACCGAGACTCAAACCACCCAAATAGTTGACAAAAAAGCATTTCTATTAAAAAGGGCAGAGGTGTTGGGAGCATACACAAGGATCATATTTTGAAGAGGTTAATACTGGATTGTATTTTTTCAATAAGTAAATCATTCTCATTACTGAATGAGCTTTAAAAGCCTTTAAGATGTGTGTGTGTCTGTGTGTGTCTCTGTGTGTGTGTGTGTATATATATATATATATATATATATATATATATATATACCTACTGTATACACACACACACACAGGTACGTGGCTTGTATTTTTACGCCATGTTATAATAAAGGCTTTTAAAGCTCATTCAGTATACTGACTACAGTTTAGCATTTGATTTAGTTAAAGTTTCACTAACTGAATTTTACTCGGCAAGTAACGGACACCTCCAGTCTTACACCTTTTAAGGCGTCATTTTATTCCTAAGCAATTTGGTCAGAACGAGCGTGAGTTCAGAGTGCACTGGTGGGGGGTGTCCGTTTCAAAGGGACCATGGTGCAATCAATATCTGAGATATGTTAATTCAGTAAAGCTCCGTCCTGTCCTTGATGTTTGCTAGAGTTACAGGCAGGCAGCTGGGCCGAGTGGGTGAATGGGAGGGGGTCAGTGAGAGAGGTGGGCAGCGTCCAGAGCCCAGAAATGCCAGCGATCTCCTCCTGCTTCATGCTAAATGTTATTGTGATACACTTGATATTTAACTCAATCAGTCCAGTACTCTGTGTCATTCTGCCTACTTCTTTTAATTCAGTATGTTTAGAATTAATACAATACTCGAATTTGAATTTGAGCTGCTGTGCACACAACACTCCTCCTGAACCCTCCCGTCTTGTGGGGCTTGTCCTTACGTTCACTTCTGTTCAGCATCCCATGTATAGCCATCTTTAGAAATCTCCCCGCTTGAATATTTCACAGCGTAAAAATGAAGTGCGAATACTTTATAAAGCAGCCGCCGAACAAAGGCATGAAGAAAATGTGCTTTCCAACTGCTGCTGCGTGCTGAGCTTCACGAAGAGCGAGCCAATCGAGAATCTTTTACTGCGGATATGTGCAGAACATGATACTTAACTCGCGGAGTGTAAACCTCTAAAATATATCAGGGTTGACATTTACTGCCCAATTTCCACATGCTCACTGACTATGCTGTTAAAACCTGTATTCTGTAATAATACATGCATATAAAAGAGAAGATTCTAGACAAGACAAAGATAACTGAATGTCACTGTCTTAAAAGAATCAAGGGAAGACATGTACAAACATAAAACGCAGTCTCTGTTACGTGCCTCACTAACGTTTGATCCTGCGGTGTATTTTCGCCTAAGAGGCCTCTGGCCTCACACAGAGTGGCCCTCTAGTGATAACATGTTGTTGCTTTCTTAAACACTGCTGTGCGGACATCAGCATGGGGTCCTGCATTATAAGGAGAACAAAATGCCTTAGTGGCCTTTGCCGTGCTGGCTAAGGCTGTCATAAGAAAGCATAGTCAAATGAACAAATCTTTACCCTTCACCCAGTCTAGTATTCAGATCCATGTTGAGTGATTTTTGCTGAAAGGACTGGGCAGCACATTAAAATAAAACTAATATGACAGATAAGAATATTATGGGCATAGTGTTTTAAAATTCATCTTTTCGAACTGCTGCTGGCAGCGAAGAAACCCGCTGTCCATCCTGTTCCGCATACACGTGCTCCCAATCGCTATGACTGGACGTCACTGCCATTGATAAGGGGTAAGAGTAATGCCATACCCAGCAACACTGAATTTCACTTCTACAGCTGGAAACCTTCATCAGAGCTGAAGGATTTTCTCTACCATGTTCCTTTTGACGAAATATTAGGGATGAATCTAAAACAAGCACACTAGTGTTGTTGTACAAGGACCAGTTGGTGTCCAAAATGGCTGTGTGCAAAACATCATGGCCTAAAAGCCTAATGCAGGCTTCTCTTTATCCCCTCACAGGTGGCCATAATTACCAGTGATGGCCTGTGATCAAACCACTGCTAGAATGAGACACAAGTCTTACACACCGAACAAAGCCATTCATACAGTCAGCATTACTTCCTCGCAAACTAATCACAAGAACGTGTGTTTCTGAAGCTTTGAGTGTACTAAGAAGAGCCTGTGCAGCCTCAGCGCTCAACTTCCTGGATGATGTTATGGGTTGAAGTGCGGCTGTCCAGTCAAGGCAGCATCCTTTCACTCAGACGTTTTTTGGTCCTCTGCTGAATCAATGAGGTCTTATCTATACCAAATCATAACCATTTCTGATTTGCCAGGACCCCTTGTTCATTTCTGAAATGCATGTGTAACATCTTTAATGCAGTAAAACGACTGTTGTTCAGGGAAATTTAAAAGGAATTTAAAATCTCTTCAGTAACTGCTTTATCCAGGTCAGGGTCACAGTGAATTTGTCTCATTGAATGAAGTAAGGCTGCATAAACCTTAAAAACCTCTTGTTGTATTTCTCGACTATGTACTATAATTCCTTTGGGAGACAAATCCCAAAACTTTGCTGACTTTCCCCATTCCCCTGATGCAATCTTGATTCCTGAAAGCCTGAGGCAGAAAACTGCATAGACTGCAGTCATTATCTTCTCGCTCTGCACCGGTAATCCTTAAAATAGGAAAGGAAATGCTTAATGCAAAGTCAGTCGTTATTTGCCAAAGTAAGGCCTTTAGTAAAACTGTCTCGTGCTCCACAGCATAGGAGGGGATAGAGGCAGACTGTCAGGGGCTGTGCCAACGCGAGAAGGACTGTAGCTAATCATGCTGCCTCTGAGTCAATAGGAAGGTGACGTTATGGAAGAAGTCATAGTCAGAGCCTTTGTAGGAACTTGGAGAATGATTTCAATAGCTCTTTGTAACTTTTGAAACTCCCCAGGTGCTGTGTTATGCGTTTGTGTCTTAATTTGCGAGTTGTTGTAGACTCATTCAGAAGTAATTAAAGTCAAACGGAAGAGAATCCTAAAGAGGAAATATTCAGCAGAGCATACAGTTTGTACTTTAAAGGGTTTTTTTTTCTCTGCATGACCTATCCATACAACAGATGTTTCAAGTTCAAGAGGAAAAAAAAAAGGTTGTGACCCTGTCAGTATTGGGTGAGTTGAATTATGAAAGGTGTAGTGACTTCAGCAAAGAATTGAGGTGATATTTGGGCTACTTGACTTTATCAGTGTGTTATTTCTGGTGTAACATATAACGCTGTTTCACTAGCCGCAAATAAAAAAGCGCTTTAAAGATCCACTCGTCTAGTTGAATATAAATACGCTTGACAGGCAGTTAATCTGTCAGCTTGTCAGTTGTTATTCATTTCGGAGTATGACTGTAGTCTGTAATGTAGCAATGTCTCCACTGTGACCACGGCTCATAAATTTTCACCATTTGGAGCTGGCTGTTAATATGAGGCTGTGTAGCACCAAAATCAGTAATGGTTTCCATAAGCTGCATGCTGTAATTCAGTAAATCAAAGCCAAACTAACAGCTAACACAAGTCCACCATACTGATGCTCCTTTTGAGGCCTCTGGTGAAAAATACATGCCCTTCAAAACACTCATTTATCATCGCCTCCTTGACAAGGACATATACGCAAACAGAACAATTAGCATGCTGCATTCAGAGGAACTTGAGAAAAAAAAAAGTGGATGCAGGGACATTGTTTCATAATGATCTGGATGATACGTGACAGCCCCGGATTACTGGAAACAGCAAGGACCATAAATATCGAGCTTGCCCTGAACTCCACATGGCCAGTCAGGGTGTTTGATTGTACAAGAGGGAAATGCTTCATTTATGATCTAGCTAACTAGCAGTTAGCTATTTACCTCATCACCTTGAGGACCCCTGAGCATTAAAACATCTGACAGACATAATCTTGGAGAAAAACAAGGCTTAGTGTGCTCAGGTTTCCCGTAGAACAAGGCCTGTTTTCTGCAGTCGTCTCTACAGCAGATGTAAAAGCAAACACACAGAGGGGTTATCCAAACAGCTCAGTCACTCGGCTAAGAACCGTTAGACCTGCAGGCTGGTGGACGTGTGAAATGTAGCTCACCGCAGCGTCAGTTGTACTTAATTAAAGGGAAACCGAAGTTTGTTTAGAAACCTGAAGACCCGTGCACTTTCTTGACTTTTCATGAATCAAATCTAGATTTTGGTCGGCTACTGGGCTTCGCCGTTACAGGCAAAGCAGCGGTTATGAGCTTTTGCGGGAATGTATATGTTATTGCAACTTTGAAAACTGGCACACGTTCTGACCCAAGGCCTCAAACTGCTGTTTTGGCCTTAAGGAAACGTTTTATGAATGATACTAAACATACACGCTACAAGCGTTGAGCCGGTCTGTGGCCAAGCCCGGAATCCATTGTTATCGGTCCAACGAAAATTTCTGCGTAATTGTTCCGATGAGTATAAAAACCCGAACAAAAGAGCTATGTGCTGATGAGGCACAGCAAAGGGAAGAGTGGGTTTTGCAGAGCAATAATGAAGCTGTAAGCGTAATGGGCCAAGTCTTTTCTCTGCCTAGGTTGGAGCATTAAACTGCGTACACTCTCAGATCAAACCGGCCTGCCGACAGGTTCAAAGAGCTGACAGCTCTGAAAATGCCAGTCATGTGTTGAATGGATGAGCTGGCAGGAGGGGGATGTAACCGGAGCAGAAAGGGCCCAAATTTCCACTCACACTTTTCACTCTCCATCCCTCCCCACTAGCCTCTTGAAGCTTACTCTTAGGAACTGAGCAAGTACCCTGTAGAAGAGAGGTCTTTGAATCCCCTGCACACTAATCACAGTTCTTTATGTTCTTTTTTTCATTGCACTGACTTGAATAATTTCTGTTTTTTCTAGAGAGTTTTCTTTGCTACACCAGCACGCAACATTTAATCCAGATCGTACTGTGGTTCTCCAAAAAGCATCTCAGTCTCAGTGTATAAATCATCCTGCGGAACAATAAATCTCGGATATTTTTATTTTTTTTTTGCTAACGTGGAGTCTTACAGTTTCTTTTGGCACCCGTAGGCAAATTAATCACATGTCGGCCATAGCGCTGCTCTCAGCTACTGTATCATGTTTGTCATTTCAATGACTTATCTCAAGCCAGATTTACATTTCTGTTAAAGATGAAATCCGCATGAGCGCAGAAGCAGTGGCGCACACAGGAATGACTGAAATGCAGAGATGCACTTTGATATGCAAGCTTCAAAGACACTGTCTTCTCTCTGCACAGATGACTCGAGCTCAGGGAAGGATGGGGCCAGACCGGCAGGAGATGCAGAGTTCTCTACTGACCTGTCGGGCAAACTGGGTAAGGTGCTAGAACTCTCTCCGATCCTCCCTTTGAACTCCTTTTTAGCCCTACTAGCTGTAATTGCTTCCAAAGATCAAGAAGGAATTCTTTTCTATTTGCCAAAGAGTTTCATAAGCAGCTCTTTTGGGATTACAGTCGTATGCCATGACTTGAGGTTGCGCATCAGTTTTCTATTGTAAAATAGAATGTGGTTTGGTGGAAATAAGCAAGCATAAATTTATTTGATTATTTTCTTTATGAGTTCTTAAGCGGCAAGTGGCCAATTTCCCATGCAAGCTAATATAAGGATATACATCATTTACTGTATGGAAAAAAGACAGCTATATAAAAAAAGCTATAAACTAGAAATAGCATGCAGGCTTCTTTATGTTTAATCAAACCTTCCAGTTCATACCCTATAGCTTGACCACTTAGGACACCATTCATGTCCTAAGCTAAACTGGTATCAAAGTCTTCCCTAACTATAGACACAGGTTATGCTTTGGCAATTGCATTTGGCATGCCAAAGAGCAAGCTATTTAAGTATCGTGCAAGGGGGGAAGCATTCCATTCCTCTTTGACAGTCACTATCCAGTTCGATATGAGGTCTGAGCTGTTAGCGCCCACTGAGCACTGTTGCACTCAATAGAGAGACAAGCCGAGTTCACTATTGTGTGTTCTTTCCTGCTGTTTGTTCGGACTCTGCTGTGAGTATAAACAGCCAGCAACGAATGGCCTGGTAAAACTTCAGAGCAGCTGCTGTTTGCTTTGTCAAATTGCCCTCATGTGGTGGCGTTTTGCTCCATAATATTGGCTTCCACAAGGGCTTCATTTCAGGCCTTGTGTGAAATATTTTCATTGTAACATTATCAATGTTGTGAAAAATTACATGGTGCCTTCAGACAGTCTATAACCCCAGACCCTAAATCCTGCAAAAACACTTACTTGGGATAAGCTGATATTTTTTGTGCTGAATTGGCAGTGGGCATGGTTTTCAAAGCACGTTATAGGGATATAATATAGGACTTTGATAGTCAAGTAGCTAATTTCCAGTGTTGACTGTAATATTGCTCATATTACATCCAGACGGTGGATTAGTAATTTGCTAGAGGCAGCCCTAGCCTTTCCCTGTCATTTATTTGCTTTCATTATTATTTCAAACATGCATGCACAAAAAAGGACATCATTCTTTCCGAAGGGGCTAAAATTGTGTTTCTTTTGTTACAGTGCGGCCCCGGTTCACCCAGCCGGCCAAGATGAGGAAGCGGGTGATAGCTCGGCCGGTGGGCAGCTCAGTGAGGCTGAAATGCACGGCTAGTGGAAATCCTAGACCTGATATTGTGTGGCTGAAGGACAGCAGGCCCCTCACGGCCGAGGAAGTGGGCGAGAGCCGCAAGAAGAAATGGACGTTAAGCCTTAAAAACCTCACGCCGGAGCACAGCGGCAAATACACTTGCCACGTCTCCAACCGCGCTGGAGAAATCAACGCCACCTACAAAGTGGAAGTCATTCGTAAGTCATCTGCTTCTCCCCTCTGTGCTTGTCTCGGAACGTGTCAGACACGATGTGTCAGTTTAATAGGCCTGGCCAAGAAAAGGTGTCTGGTTAATGTGCAGTATCTGCTTTTCATTTGTTTGTTTGGCCCCGAAACAAAAGGGGCTTTTAAAAGCCTGGTTGAGTTCACAACAGATTGATGTTTTCTGTCACCTAAATTGAGAACATAAAAATGAGCTCAGTGTGCAGTGGCCAGAGTGGAATACAAGTGGTGTAATGGAGTTTGTGATAAATATGTGATGAATTGGGATTGTTGTGTAGTGGCTTATGCTGAATAATGGATGACGAGTAATTTGGGGGATTGGGCTGCTGTTTAGTGGGGAGTTGTATGGCTTTATTAACAGCTTTGTTACCATTGAGTGGTTAGACTGGTTTGGTGTACAGGACTATGACACGGTTACTGTTTGGTGGTATATTCAGAGAGCTAGAAAGATTCTATCCATCTCATTTACCATCTGCTCTAGATTAAATCCCAGCTGTGCCTGCTGACTTTACAAACACACGTTTCCACAAAGCCCTGCTCTAAGCAAGGGGGAGGTGAAACTTACTCTTGCCTGTGCAAAACGTGGCATCATCCCCCCCTTAATGGATGAACTATTAGAATCATTAAACATATATAAACCATTTATTCTGCCTAAAACAGGTTTTAAATTTAATGATACTGTTTATTATATCTACAGAGCGCACCAACTCTAAGCCCATCCTGACTGGCACTCATCCTGTAAACACGACAGTAGACTACGGGGGCACGACGTCCTTCCAGTGCAAAGTACGCAGCGATGTTAAACCTGTCATACAATGGCTCAAGAGAGTGGAGCCTGGCGACGAGAGCAAGTACAATTCAACTATCGAGGTTGGAGAGCACCGCTTCGTAGTGCTGCCCACTGGGGAGGTGTGGTCACGGCCCGACGGCTCCTACCTCAACAAGCTGCTCATTACCCGCGCCAAGGAAGAAGATGCAGGCATGTACATCTGCCTGGGCGCCAACACTATGGGCTACAGCTTCCGCAGTGCCTTCCTCACCGTCCTGCCTGGTCTGTATCACTGCTGTTTTGTTGCCTCAAATGAATGATAGTTGAATAGATTAGTTTCTCTTAATCCTTAGCTCTATTTTCAATACATTGAAAGAAATAAAATGGACTGGAAGATGTTCTCAGTAAGATTAAAGATGAAAATGGATTATTTAGACTCAAGTCAAAAGTTTTTCAAGTTCTATCTCCTCTTTGTGTTGTAGACACCAAGCCCCACTTCCCACACGCTCCTGCCGTCTCGTATCCCGGGCTCCCCTGGCCCGTCATCATTGGCATTCCTGCTGGCGTGGTCTTCATCCTGGGCACCATCCTACTGTGGTTCTGCCAGTCTAAAAAGCACTGTTCATCAGGAGCACTGTTCATTTCTGCCCAGGCCAACGGACATCGCCAGCCTCCTAGAGAGCGGCCGCTGCCGGGAGCCGATAAGGACTGCATGGGCTCCGTGAGCTACGAGGAGTACCTGAGTCAGCAGCAACAGCAACAGCTCCTGCTCGGCCCCAAGGTCTACCCAAAGATCTTCACAGACATCCACACACACACACACTCGCATGTGGACGGCAAAGTGCACCAACACCAGCACATTCACTACCAATGTTAGCCTCCTGATGTCCCACTGGATTCCTGTTCAAGGTCTGCGCTTCGTTTGTCCCTCAATAGTGACCTCACCCGTGGCAGTTTCTCTTTGCATTGTTTGGCTCTGCGGAACTTCGACCGACTTCAAGCAAACGCGAACGCTCGGGCCAAGCTGCACCACTGATTCTGGAGAATACGAACCCATTCAAACACATGAGCCAGGTTCCTTCATACAGAACTTTTCCTTACGGGATATCAAGAGCATACTTCCTCAAGTTAACCATAAGACGCGGCTAAGGAGTAAACGGCACAATGACACAATATGAGCCTGGAATAAAAATAAAGAAGATGCAATCGTTTCACACAAAACCAAACAGAAAAAAAAACCCAGAACATTTTCAGGTCAGTTCTGGACAACGTACATGGTAAATGAACAAAAGCAAGTGAATGTACTGTCCCTTTCACGATGCATTGTGAACACTGAGCTTCATCTTTTCAGCTTTGTGAACCACTGCCTCTTTGATCAGTCTTTGAACAGTCACATGGAGTTTGTGGACATGGCCAAAAAGAACGTTTGTCATTAGCACCAAATTACAGCAAGAACTATTTGTGTTGCTGCGAGCTGAAGCGACTTGTCTGTCAGCGTAGGTGTTTGCAGGTATAAACTTTAGTTTTTTTTTCATCTGCATATGCCAAATTTGGATTTGTGGATGCTAATAAGCCCTTTACATCTAACTGACTGCATGAGAGTCTATATGTACATGTTGTTCTTGCTGATTTGCTGAGCTTTCACATATCAGTTGGACTTTCATCTTTGGTACATGAATGTTGCATTATCAGTCTTTTTTTTTTTGTTTTTTGCAAATGTAGTCAGATATTTATGTATATCTCTTTTAAGTGTATTTCCACTTAATGGATAAAAAAAGCACCACAAGCGCCTGTTTCTCACATTTTAGTGATATCCATTATAAAGGTTCAGGTACGGGATAAAGATACAAATTCCTCTCTCTCTCTCTCTCTCTCTCTCTCTCTCTCTCCTCTCTCTCTCTGTCTCCTCTCTCTCTCTCTCTCTCTCTCTCTGTCTCCTCTCTCTCTCTCTCTCTCTCTGTCTCTGTCTCCTCTCTTTCTCTCTCTCCTCTCTCTCTCCTCTCTCTCTCTCCTCTCTCTCTCTCCTCTCTTTCTCTCTCTCCTCTCTCTCTCTCCTCTCTTTCTCTCTCCTCTCTTTCTCTCTCTCTCTCCTCTCTTTCTCTCTCTCTCTCTCCTCTCTCTCTCTGTCTCAGGTGGCCCTTTTGATTTCACTAATTTGCCTTTGGATGTATTTTATTTAACTTGACCACTATATGAAAACTGTGTAAATGCCTTTGACTGCTCAATTAACGGCAGCCCTCCGTGTGTTTTTGGTGCTAGGGCTTTAAAATCAGACTGAAAGGCAAAATCTTTCCATGCTGTGAGGTGCGAGAAAGCCAATCCCAGCCCAACGTCCTTGCTTTTTTCTTACCCACATGTGGAAGTGCAGAACACATTGCAGAACTGAGTTTTCGAATCGATATTAACGCACTTATTCCACAATTCATTCATTTCTAGTCGTCCGGACACTTAGGATGCTGTTACGTTAGGAAATCACTCAAAATGCAAGTCTTGTCTAACTAAAAGTTAACAGGTGTAGTTAATTTATTTGCTAGCGATATTTTTGCGACCTTCAATTGGGCATTACGTAAATGTTTTGAACCAAATAAACAAAATAGATTATGTTTTTTTTTTCTTTTTATAGCTGCAATGTAAGCTATGTAGCATATATCAAGTGTAAAATATTTATATGTGCAGTTTAAAAAGTTAGTAATTAGCTATCTTTGTATGGACAATCTTGTACAGTCAGGCCTCTTTTTATGTGTAAAAAAATGGTATGTTTGTCACATTGAAACATTTAAAATCATTTTATCATTTCCAATAAAATGATAAATCTTTTTTTTTGTCTGGCTCAAAATTCTCTTTTTTTTCCTGTTGAAATCTTTGGCAGAAGTGTGAATGAAGACATCGAATGAATACCGAGAAACAAATCCTGATCCACCGCTGCATAAACAATCTTGAAAATTTCGTTATGTATTAAAAGTGATTTTAAGTTGAAAATCACTTAAAAGTGATCACCACTTATAAGTTCCTGTTGCGTTTAACAGGTTTAAACAGCATTTATTATATTTATATGAAATCCTTAGCTGCTGTAATTATATTAAACTGGTTCCTTTAAGTTTTCCAACATGGGTAGAGTATGCTGCATTTCACTAAAACATGGCAAGCTGTGTTGTTTTGTGTTATTAACTTGAAATAAGATTAATAATAGAGAGGCTAGTAAGGGAATGGGCGTTTATAGTTTATATATACTATAATGCAACTGATAACAGGAACAAATATTACACGTACAATCTTAGATGTAAATATAAATGGTTAAAAGGTATGCCATGTTATCAACAGTAAATGGTAAACAGTAAATGTCTGTATGCACTGCAAGAAAAATAACTTGCGGTTAGTAACTGTATCGCACCACCCCTTCATTTATTGTTCTCCCAGAACAGCACACCCTGTCGTGTTTCATTCCTTGCATATGCGTTCTGTTTGGTAATGTATTGGGTCGTGCCCAGTCAGGGTCTAAATAGATAAAATGAAGTTTTAAGGATAAGAGATTTTAACAATGTTGATCAGTAATATCACCAAATGGAAAACATATCGAATCAAACTGTCTCTTTCACTCTATGTTCCTCTCCATCCTTTAAAAAAAATACTGAACAGCCGTTCATGTAGCGGCGAGCGAGCTTCACACTGAAACGGAAATTCTATGCGTCTGTGAAGGCAACACCTGGGAATACCTGCTCACTCCTTTTCAAAGAATGAGCCCTCTGTTTGCGTTTCTGTCTTCTTTCAAACAGTCAGAATGGTTCTGCAACAAAGCAGCTGTTTGAAAGGCTGAAAAATAAAAACACCCCCCTTTGTAATATTGTGCACAAGCAGTTCCCCTTAAATGTTTACCTAGCCAGTATAAAAGGGAGTAATGCAGAAACAGAGGAAGAAAGAGACAGCAAAACAGAGTGAGAGAGAGAGAGAGAGAGAGAGAGAGAGAGAAAGATCGAGGGGCAGAAAAAAAAGAATCTGCAAGATGGGAGTGGAGCCAAGGCCTTTAAAGTCCGCCACAGAACCGTGACAAAAGCAGCCTAATCTCGGTGTTGTCTTTCGGCCCTTTCTTTACACATCCTGCCAAGGCTGCTTGAGAGGAAAGGAATCTCTCGGCAGCTACGCTGACATCACTCAGGCACGGGGTCATCAAAGGCACGGACATGTGGGACATCTGCGTCTGCAGAAACGTGTGAGGAAGAGCGTGCAAGTCCTTTGCTCAGGCATCCACCAAACCTGTACCCTTCATCTCATTACCCACACCCCATCCCCCTAAGACCACCCCAGAATACACGTACACGTTTGGAAGGGGAAACGTTTCTCTTAGAAGGTGCAGGGTGAGCATGATGACGATGATGATGACGATGATGCCTTTCATGAATGCCACTCAGTGATGCACTGAAAGAAACCAGAGCTTGAGGAACACAGAGAAAACACTCGAATCGTAGTCAACAGGTGGTAGAACACATTGCTCACATTAAACCCCGGCCTTCCGAGAGTGTCCTTTCAGTTTAGCTTATTTCCTGTAATTACTCAAAGGAGTGCAGGTCGAGGCCACGTATATTGTCTTTCGCTTGCGTAATTGCACATCGTTAATTGATCTCAGGCCCAGTGAAAGTCGTGCGTACAGTACCGTGAATGATATGGGAGAAATTATTACATCTGTTGACAGGCTTTGTTAGAAGGCCAGCGCTGGAGATAAAACAGCCCGGGGGTTACCAAAGAGGCAACCAGGAAACACTGAGCAAGCGCATGCAGAGGACTGCTTTCACTTTTACACGTCTGCTCCTCTTCTAAATGAACTTTAGACCTGAACTTTAGAAAAGATCACAGTATCGTACAGACAAGAGGGAGGCTTGTGTTATAGAAATTTCATTTCCTGTGCAGTTGGTCCATATTCACAATATTCTATCTATTGTGAAACGCTGGCACACCTGTACGACTAATTAGGGAAGATAATCGGTTTGTAGACCAAGACCAAGTGTTATGTGTTACACAGAACTTTTAACATAACACAAATATCAAACAGAATGTAAAGATATTAGTCAGTCAGTCAGTCATTTTCTATACCGCTTATTCCCAGTTACGGGGTCACGGGGGAGCCGGTGCCCAGCCGGCA
>JANCOA010000054.1:2560135-2573992 GCA_024363135.1 Leptodoras oyakawai | reverse complement strand
ACAGTATTTTGATAAGAGATCGAGCTATTGGGCCTATAAAGACATCAAATTAAGAAATGAATTATTGACAGGCTCGAGCAAAAAGGCCAAGATTTTTTTTGTTCAAACAGCACTTTTCTAACTGCCCCGTGGAGAATTTAATGTCAAGAGGATCATATCAGCATCGTTATTAACTTATCAAACACAATCTTCGAATGACTTAATCAAACACAAAGGAGCTGGAGCGAAAACACGGCTGTAATAAAGCCTTTAAAATATGACGAAATTATTTCCCGTCATTTTCAGGCAACAAATTGAACATTTATTGCATATATATTAAAAATTATACGGCTTGGTTTGGAGCTGATGTCTCTGTTATTGAGGCGCTCCCAAAGGTGAGGCCACGAAGGATCCATTTTTTCTGCCTTGTTAGTCCCACTGGAGGATGCTGCAAAATTGCCTTGAAACTGTTAAACCGATTCGAATAAGAATTCATAGCTGAGGTTTTAAAGCACAATTACTCCTCGTTTGTTAAATGTCACACTGGACGAGCTACAGCAGTGTTTATAAGCAAATATGGAAATAATGCAAGAGTTCGTTTAAAAGTGTAACAGTTCATTAAACACTGCATGTTAATTTAACAACAGGCATTTTTGCTGTGCTGGTCTATATCTTCTTTACAAATAAAGAGTGGAAGCTTGGCCACACTAGTCGCTAATTTAATTATTAAATCTGACGAATCCTCAGCTACATACTCTTAATTATGATTGGTTTCATAAACATAGCTATTAATGCTGAACAGTGCCGGCCTTGTGAACTGAGCTGGACACTGAGGCTCAGAGGCCTGCTCTTTGTGAGTGGAGATGAATGGCCGTTGTCACACACATGATCTGTTCGCACTATTAAATTGTCAAAAAGGAAGGATTTCCCTAATAATGCTTCTCATGAAGAGTTATGGAATTTGGCGTTTGTGGGGACAGAGGACTAACAAGGGTTACTAAGGGAGGGGGACTATTAGCATAGTGCTGAGAAAGTGCCCGAGGTCACATAGAGTTCTCATCAGTGGTCATGACATAGACCTCACTGTGTGGTCAGTCATACTCCCAGATTCACATTTTCACCTTATAAAGGCTCATTTAATAACACTGGCGAGTGATTGCGATTTGCTGTAATTGCAAGTCGTTGTTCTTATAATCCATACATTTCATTATTATATTCCATAATTATGGCTTTCCACCTATTAACTAACCTACAGCATGTCCTGTGTGGCCATATATGTGTGTATAGTCCATCAAGATTAAGCGTTCTTGCTGACAAAGGCCGTAAGGAAGCTCCTTTTTTCTTTTTTAACCTCCATCCGTTATGTGTTGTATGTTAACAATTCCTCCCGATCCATTAATTCTTTTTTAAGCCAAAAACAAATCAGTGTGCACTCGGCCACTCGCCCTCTTTTGTGCTCATTGTCTCACTGCCCTCACGTTAAGATTTATGCATTTTTGATACTAAATTCCTTCTGTCATAGACGCTGCTCTCTTGTTGACTTTTCTTGACCTGGCGACCCGTTCCCCAAACTTTCCCATATTTAACGCAGAGATGTTCCCCCTTTCTTTCAGGATTCGCTAGTCTGCTTTTTTGTTTGGGTGTTGAATGTAAATGCCCTGTTTGTTCTGTTCTTGAACTTCAGTATGTACATGCACCGCTGCCCTGCCCCTGGCCCCGTCCTGTACTTTGAGCTCTGGATGTTCCTCTGACTGACTGAATGCCTTGTCTCTACAAATTCCCTCTTTAGCTGCCCAGCTTGCTAATTAGTTAAACAAACGCTTCCATTAATGATTCCCTGGGTTGGCTGAGCTGGAGTCGTTTTGTTCGGCTCAGCTGCCTCAAGCCGAGGGACTTCACTTGTCCTGCTGGAGACCAATTGGCCTCTCTGACCTGGACTATATCTGCCGGCCGGGCCTGTCCGGAGGTCCATCACCCCCTAACCATCAGCAGGCCAAAGGCCAGCGCCAGCTGCTTGGACTGACACCCGCTACAAAGAGCTCGAGAAATGGCGTTTGTCATTAATTGAAATTTGCTCTGTTGGCTCAAAATCACTTCTCGTTTCATATTTAATTCAACACCTTTTGTTCGCAACTGCGCAGGCTACTTAGTTACTGGAGGGTTGCCAGATTAGCTTGACATTTGTTCCATCGTAAATTAGCGACGGTTCTCAATGCACTATAAACTGGCTAAACTGTAACTAAATGATAACTACGCTAAATGATATCGTCAAGCACACATCCTTAGGCCCAGCGTAGGCTAATAAAAAATAGACAAATTGGGCGCCATATCCGGCAGCGCAGCTACCCCGATGGCCTTGAATTTCGTCTCTGCTCTGTGAGCGATGAGTCTAGGCCCAGTTTTCCGTTTGCTTTGCAACGTTTTGCCATTTGACCGCTCCGCGGAGGTCTCGACAGAAATGGACACTAATTGCCGGGACTGTAACAGTGCGGAGCCTCGGGCGATCCGAGCGCGCGCTTTGTCAACGCCTAATTGACAAGGGCCTGTCTGTATTTTGGAGCAGCTGGTCCTGAACGCGATCCCGACACGGCCTGTGTCCGCCTGGAGGAGTCTGAGGGGGAAAAGGCGCAGTTAAATAGAGGGAGATTTATTAAAAACTCCCCGTGGGTGACGCGACGTTAACTAAGATATTTCCGAAGGCGAATCCACCAGAGCATTGCCCTTATTAATAATGCACGCGCCAATTTAGGACAATTAAGCAGGTGGCATTTCTAATAATACTCAGCGTGGATGGTGAAAAAAAAACATGCGAGTGATGGCTTATGAAAAATTATGAAATCGCACCAGGGATCATATTTGTTCGGAAACAGTAGAAAGAATCAGACAACATTGCAATATTTCTCATTCTTGGTCATAATTACGTGGCAAACGCAACACCGAACCGTGCTCTGTTAAGTCACCACATAGGCAACCCCCAAAGTGCCATTTTGCAAATCAAATTATCTTATTTAAAGACACTATAAAGTAACTCCATCCTGGGCTCTTGAATCTTAAACGAATACTTTTAAAAGGCACATGCTGAAGTCCATCACTTTAATAAATAGCCCATTCTTTCGTCTTAAGCCATATAGTACACAGGGCTATGGTGTGGACGAGTGAAGTGAGACTGAGGTGGTATTGTTTGCTTCTAAAATGGAAAGACTTTCTCCGACTTTCCCACTGCCCGTCTGGCTGAATGTAAAGAAATCCTTTTTCTTTCTGTGAGCTTTTTTTTTACACTGAAATCGCGATTTTTTCGTGTCTTCTCACGACGCTCCCCCCCGTGTGTCAGTGCAACAATGCGCAGAGAGAAGCACCCCGTAGGAGCGCCGCAGTCGGGGAGCTCTCGGATTGTTCTGGACATCTTTAGATTTCATCAATCAAAATGACTGCGGTTTTCCATAAAAATGCTGAATTTGGGAGCGGGTCTGAGAGAACTAGGTAGAAAATGCGACGCTGTCTCTATCGATGATAAATGGCCATCTTTTGACTGAATAAACAGAGATACGTCCTCGAGTCACTTTCATACATGTTTTTTTTTAACTGAAAAACAACGGGTTTGGACTGTTATTGCGCCGTTTGTGCGTCTGAGTTGTAGATAAGGTTTAAGTATTTCTCAGCAATGTGTTTAACGTCTGGCTTCTAATATTTTTTTAATGCAAAATCAGTTATTTTCTACTACAGTAATGTAATATTTGTGCTTAATAAGTGAGGGCAATTTACATGCCCCTGTGTGCCTCTGGATTTAAAACCACTAGGCCTTAATCACATGAACTATTCACAATGAACTGTGTATGATACAGTTTGCTCATATTAGACCATAGCTATGTGCTTTTGTATAGCGATCATCTCCACTCTTCTCAATCTCTTATCATCTCAAGCTTATTTTTAGTTATTAATATTAAAGCAATCTGATTATGGATTATAATGCATTATTTAGCAAGTGCAATGGCACTAATGTATTTTTCCTTGTTGCTGAGCTGGAAAACCTGAAAACATATAACTTGAAGTGTCTATAACTTGCCTTTAAAATGATTCAAAATACATTAATAGACCGTAATTAAAAGTAAAGAAAGTTTTAGAGGTACATTATGTAGCCTACACGTTTAGGTAACAAAGATAAACATGGTGCAACCCCACCCTGGGGTGGTATTTAAGGGGTTAACGCAGTCCAGCCACTAATGTAGGCATTGTGCACAAAAATAACATCACCAAGCGAATAATAATCAAACAGGCTGTGACCAGTACCCTCTTACTGAGATGTTTTCAAAACGAAAGGGGATTTCTTTCATTTTCATTCAATGCATTGAAGTCTTGCCTGCTTTATTGTGTTTAGCCTATAACGTAGTATAAAACACCTTAAATGACAACAACTTCATAAATTAAGGATTTATAGCATTTAACATATCTTGTTCAGTGAAACATACCCCAGCGTGGTCTCTATAACAGGACGGCTTCATTTGCACCTGAGCACTTCTGTTCTCACCACCTATGCTCGTTGCCTAATAAAATCAAATGGCAGATGAAAGAAGGGAAGAAGCAGGATTGTGAGGTTTGAATCGACATTGGATCGAGTTGAAGAATTGTTTAATTTCAGCTCTTGGTCTAGATACAGGTCGCTAATAGAGATCTAATAGCTGATGGGTGGAGGCCCGTTTCCGCGCGCCCAGCTCTTATTGCGCCCCGCCGTCTCTGCTGTAAAATAGAGCCCTAATCGGATTGAGGTATTCCTCTAGGAGACCTCCGGCCAGAGGGAAGATCGTTATTAAAAAAGTTAAGTGCAGAGAGAAGAATTCGACATACTGTTGAGGCCTGATGAAAAAAGGAGAAAGTGATCTATATCGTCGACAGACCTGGAGAGCCACCACAGCCACCATCACTTTTTTAGCTGCTGCAGAGAAACGTAGAGCACACTGATGATATCATTTAAAACTCCACACATTAAAGAGGAACTGATTTTGACTAGACACATCTTTGAGTTAACTTTTGAGTTATATATTCTTTTTTTGAGTAAATATATATATTATTATTATCATAATAAAGTGATAATAGCAATTATCACTTTATTATGGTGGTGTTAAAATGAAGGGAAAAACTCTCCTTTGTGTTTTAATGTAGGTTGTGTTAAAAAAAATACCATAAAATGAGCTGTAGGCCTACAGGACCTCATGTTATAAATGAACTAAATGAACTATATCTTAATATGGTTAATTAGTTGAAGGTGGAAGGTTAAAATCAAAATCAGTGTTGAATGAAGTAATGAAGTAACTGGAACAGTGAGGAATTAATTGTTTCACAGTTCGTTGTATGTACACTGTAGGTGTTAATGCAGCATTGTTTTTGCCAAGGGTACAACAGGCCAGGATTTTCAACTAAATGTCAAATGTAATTATCTGAATAAGTATCCAAATTTTGTTGGAGCATTGCAAACGTTTGATTGGCGTGAGTGACCCATGCAAGCAGTGGTAAACATTCTCTCTCTCTCTCTCTCTCTCTCTCTCTCTCTCTCTCTCTCTCATATAGAGTTTGACAGGCGCATTGAGGCCTGTCTGTGTGCCTGAAGCTCTCCCCCCACAAACACAGAGCCGGATGATTGATGAGGGAAAGGGGCAAGGCCGAGCATGCACACTATAAACCTCCATACTCACGGCGGCCTCAATGGAGGCGGGCCTGCGCGCGCAGCCACCGGCCGCGCGCTCAATAGACACCGGCGCGAGCAGACTGAAGGCCAGCGGCACAGAGGAAAGGTGCTCTGTTGTGCTCTAATCCAGTTAGCTACTGAGCCACCAGCGCGGAGCAAAGAGGCAGAGAGAGCTTGGTGAAGGAGAGAGGAAGGGTGAACGACTGGGAGGTTGAGGGGGAATTGCCGCTTCAACCCCTGCTGAGAGAGACAAGAGGAAAGAGTAATAGTTAAAGGAAGCGAGAGGCTTTGCTTTCCTGGGAAGACCTAAAGCCTGAAGAAACCAGGCAGCGCGTCAAATTTAAATCTAATTTCTGGGCTTGAAATAGCTGCCATAATAGGAACCCAGGCCTAATAAATGGAACCAATACTTGAATCACGTATAATTTCTGCAAAGAGCCAAAACTATGCAAGAATAGATGATAAATATAATTGTTGGTTTCGTATTCCAGTCTGTTGCCAACACACCTATGCATAATTTCAGAAAATAATCTGACACCAATTTTGTGCAGAGGATGTCTTTCTGGGCTTTGTTATTCTTTTAACAGTTTATTCATTGATGTTATTCATGCATAGCCTTCATCTGAAGCAAAAAATATAAATGCACCAGTGCAGGTAGAGAAATTAAAACAGAGGACAACCAAAACACCGAGGAGACGTAATAGTCTAACGCTTATACGTTTTTGCAACTTTTGCCAGGTCTATGTTCTTGGAGAGATTAGACCTGTTTGCACTTGCACATCGGAGAGATTGTAGCCTGTGCCTGAGTGAATGGGCAGCCATGGAGGCTCGGATTAAGTGCTCTGCACGTGCCCTCTCCAGGCCATAATCTCTGCACTTCTGCCTCCGTCCATCTCATGCGGTCCGTTCAAAAGCACAATTAGCAGGCCATCATCTCCCGCCAGGGCTGCCTTTCATATAGCAAAGCACTGCGACAAGGTATCCTGCAGCACAACGCTTTTTACCGCCTGGGGGTGATAGAGAGAGAGAGAGAGAGAGAGAGAGAGAGAGGCAGTAAGTTAGATGGCTTCTGTGATTCACTCAGCAGGGTCGTTCTTTCTTTTTACTTGACTTAGTCCCTCTTTTTCTGAAGATATAGTGAAAGATTTGTGACTATGTGCACAATGGAAAGCAAAAGCTTTACAATTTTATTTTCAATTTTCTCTTTTATGTGTGCTATTATGTTACATTGCAACTAAAGGGAAACCTATTGTCCATGCAGTTTTGCCATATTAAGCAGATGTAATTTTCTTATTATGTTTTCATGCTTAAAATGTTGCTGCTTGTTACTGATTTTCAATACTTTACTATACCTACTGAAAATAAATGACAATACTCACCATTCCTTTTCATCAAAGTGTGTTTTATTATATAACCATAATAAAGAGTTACATATATAACAGTGCATTCAGTGGAGCCCAGTTAAACAAGTGCCATATTGTTGTTAAAGCGTAGTGGTTAACAGTCCAAGGTAAAGCTGGAGTACAAGATCAGTGCATATTTGTGATTAGAGCAGAGGTGGGTGGCCATATTTGGAGCCACAGGATCTTGTTAATCAAATTTCAACTTGGGATTTAATTGCTTAATTGGTGTGATTGTTTAACCATAGGAATCCATTTCACCTGTTCAGTGAGATTTGATTCGGTCTCCGTGAGAGTTTGTTCATTGACTGAATGAGCTGATTGGGTTTGATGTTATCTGGATAAATGGTACTGGAAAGATTCATGGCTATTCATCTGATGAATGGATTGAAAACCTTGAATTACATTACTAGGTGCATTATTTGTTGTGGTAGTAACTTGTAGATAAATGATCTTTATATGCTTTTTTAAAAAATCATTAAGCAAGTAGATGAATTTACAGGGTATGTACCAGTAAAGGATTATTGACCAAGATACCAAAAACATTACATATTAAGGTTTGAGGACAGATCTCCAAGTTAGTGTTATGCCAGTATGTTGTTAATCTACACAGTCAAAATGTTCAGAAAAGAAATTCAGTGTAATTTAACACATGGATAATATCCATTATCCAAACATTTTGTAGCTACTTAGTATAAAAAATCAATATCATTTGGATGATATGAAAAATCAAAAGCTCAAATAAATATATAGTCCATTCTTACAGTGTACAATAAAGAAAGTTTTAAAAAGCCCTTTTATTACTATTAACATTAATACTTTTCAAAGGCAGAGTAGACACTGCACTAACACTAACTTGGCGTCAGTGTCTCAGTCCGGCAATGCTATCTATCTGCCATTGCAGAATTATGACTCAAGGGGAATGAGAGAGAAGAGGGGAGGCTTGGCTGTATGCAGGACCATGAGCGAGCAGGAGAATAATCGAGGCCTAATCAGATTCCTGCATTTGATAATGGAGGGCGGGAAAAGTGAAGTGGAATTCCAGGCAAATTTGTGCAAATCAAAAAAGATTCCTCCTGACATGATGCACCGGTGAGAGCCAGGATCTAATGAGGTGTAATTTGTCTAAGAGCCTTGCTGCCCCTCCCAGGCAGCGCTGTTAAGACGTTGAGATCATTTGAGAAGATGCCCATCACTCATTCTCATTGCCCTTCAAATGAAATGCATACACATGTGATATACCATACTGACCTCTGTGTGTGTGTGCGTGTGTATGTTCCTACATTGTAAAATGTCATACTTGAAGGTCACTGTTTGTGCAAAAATATGTGTTAAATGGAGGAATGTGTAAATTTTTTCCCTTTACTGTTCCTGTACAGCAGATGGAGAGGACTGGTGATGCATGAACCATGCTTCTGGTGAGAATGATGATGCAAAGAGATATGTGTGTGTGTGTGTGTGTGTGTGTGTGTGTGTGTGGCTGTATATATATCTGTGCATTTATTGCTGCACCATAAACAGCCTCAGTCTCCGTGAGTGAGATGACTCTTCCTCTTTCCGAGGGGAGAATTACCCGCCAGCAGCCAGAGCTTCCTCTCGCTGTCCCTGACAACTTCCATAAATTATAGGAGATTTTCATATTTCAAATTTCATCTGCATTCATCTGGCAAATCCAGGCTGGGGAGGGGTGGGGGGCGACAGGGCGTCGGGGAAGAAGAGCCGAACCTTCGGCAAGCTGGCGGTGGGGCCCTAGAGATGGACCTAATTGAATTGCGAGGCCCCTTGATTAGATTAGACTTGCGGCAGCTTGCTGCCAATCTGAAGTATGGGTGCCTTCTATCCTACTTAACCCCTCTGGCCCACCCCACTACACACACACACCCACAACGACCAGCACACACACGCATACACTCACTCAAACAGCACGCCAGGCAGGCGGAGTGGCCTCCATAACTTCTTCTCTTTTTTTTTTAGAATCAGAGTTGGGTGCTTTTGTGATTGTTGTTTCTCTTTGTCTAGGCTTGTAAAAGCAGAGATCTTTCACTGGCAGGTCCTGCTACTCGAGCCTCCCCCCACACGCCAGAACCACCAATGTTGGCTCTGGCTAAATTCAATTACTCAAAGTTTGTTTGTTTTTGTGTGTGTGTGTGCGTTTGTGAGTGTGTGCGTGCATGCATTTTACCTGACATTATTATTAATGTGTTTTCTTGAATACTAGTTATTTTAAGCTTAAGGAGTTTCAAAAACCGTGTTGGGTCATATTGTAAAAAATATTAGAATGTACCTACATTTAGAGTAGGTTGGAAATAGAAGTATTGATGCCACAGCTTATGTAAAGCATGCATAATAAATTAAACATTATTATTCAATATTTAAAGGTAACCGCGTATATATTTTATAAAAGAGTGAATAAAAAACGGTATACCTGCAAAGCATTAGGAATTCCTTACTTGGCTTAAGTGACTGTAGAAGTCACAAACACACATTAATCTTTGTGGATCTTCTAATTGTTTCTTCTTGCCCCTGTACCTATGCCTCTAGTTGAATAGAAAAAAAAGAAAAGGAAAATAACCTACAAAATACCTGTGCATTTGTATATGTATCCTTCATTTTTAACTGAAAGGAATGATAAGAACTATGATACATCCTTATGCACTTGAAATAAAGGCATTGCAGAAATAAGGGCATATAAAATATGTCAGACAATACTCCACGTAATGTCTTTTGCTTCTACGACACCATTTCTACACACACAAACAACATTGCACCTCACTCGCTTCTCTGACCTAGGTTTGTCATCTTCTTCATGCCACATCTAAGCTCTGAGTCGATGCATAAGCCAGATGAATATGTACCATTGTACAGTGAGGGGGGAATCATGCTATGATGCAATTATCATCTATTGCTTCCAGTAATTCTATCAGGTCTCTGTTTAACAATAATCTCATGTCGAACGTCTGGGGTCGGGTCCTTTCTGTCTCTATTGTTCCCTACACCGGGAAAAAAAAACCCAAATACACACACACAATCCAATTGGAGGCTGCACTATTGGATTTTTGCCCTGTAGAATAAACTGGAATCATATTTTTGGCTGGGAATTATCAATACATCTTGTGCAGAGAAGCGAAGAAGACATCAGTGAAGGAGGAGAAAAGAGGATGATAAAGAGAGAGGGAGGATGGATGAGAGACATGGGAACAGTCTAGAAGTGGATAAAAGAAGATGTAGTCCCAGGAAAGAGCTATGAATTACAAATTTACAGTAAAAGAAATCTTAAAGTAGGCTTGGAAATGCACTTGATTTTGCATGTAAGAACTTCATTTCTTTACGAATACCATAACCCGTTAACACTGACCTTAAATTTTATATCTTCACTTAAAAAATGTCCTGTTGCTTTTTATACAATGAGATAGGTGTGCGAATTAGAGATGGCACAATACCAGTTTTTCTTTGCCGATATCAACAAAGAAACTGAATATCAGTTCATACAGATACCCATGTTCTTTAAAAAGCCACTGAGCTGTAGGGTTTTATAACCAGAACCATGTCACGGTGAATTGCACTGCAAATATGATAAATAATAATAAGTGTAAATGTAATAAATTAAATACATACATGTACATACAAAATACATACAAAAACAGTCAAATATCTTTATGATCTTTAAGATTTCCAGATTTAAATTGATTAATAAACCTATGTCAGACCACACACACACAATCCAATTGGAGGCTGCTGATAAGTTTTGTCTTATAATGGATGTATGAATTTGTTTGCTGGTGTAGGCCTGATACCAATGGTGGGGATTGGATTTGTTGTATCTCTAAGTTAAACTAAATAATAAATGTTTTTTTAGTCATTTTAAATAAAGTGCTAGAATATTACTGTTTGTGTACAAGTAACCAAAATGTTGTGGGTCATTAGAACAAAATGTGTACTTTATACAGTATCTAGTGATATCCTGTTAGACTTGTGTGATACGGAACATGCACTTCACATGTGAATAATATCATGATTTAAAATGTTGTATTTCACACGTTGTCATTTGTGGATGCTTTTTCTCACATGATGGGATTTGTGATCTAGGGGTGGAAAGTAATTTACTCAAACACTGTAGGATTCTGAGATACAATTTTGTGTATTTCCATTTTATGCTGCTTTACGCTTTCAAATTTCTGTCAGTATTGGAAAGTAATTAAGCTCATTTACTCAAATACTGTATTTAAGTAGAATTTTAAGTAGAAAAATACACTTTATATTTTAATAATTTATTTCAGTATTTCTATTTTTTGCCGCTTTACACTTTTACTTTTACTCTTATACTTTCTCCTCTATGTTTATTTGACAGCTTTACTTAATACTTAATATTATGATGAAGATTTTACACAATGGATAATATAAGAAGCTTTTAACAGCCAACACGTAGTTAAAGATTAAGCCGGTGGTCTCCAATGGAAGACCTTCTGACGTCTTATGAAAAGCAGTGTGTAGTTGGGTCACAGTTCAGATGGCTATGAGTTTGTTAACAGCTCCAATAAACAATTTTTTTCCCCCTCTAAACTTCTCACATGGCTTCATGTCAGTACACGTTCAAAAGATCCAAAATCTCACCAAAAATCAAAGATTGGAGAAAAAGCCCTAATAAAGAGAATTATGTATCAGAAACATTGTTCACCTCCCCTCACAACCCCTCAGATTTATCTGGTGTTCCTGCATATAAAACTGTATACAAAGTAGTTTAGACTAGCCCCACCTCAGGTAGCTACAGTACTAGCATGCTGTTTACACACTGACGCTTCAGGATTAATAATCTAATGATGTCATATACTATATACTATTATATTAATATTTGAACTACATTTTGCTGCTAATATTGAAGTACTTTTACTTAAGTACGCTTTTACATGCAGGACCTTTATCTGAATACTTCTTCTACCACTTTCTGTTTCTCCATGATTCAAGTATTTTCAAATTTGTGGCTTCATTTTTCTAATTTGCATTTCATTCAGTCACTTTCGGATTACTAAGTGGACTGACATGGTGAAATACAATTTCTGGTTTTTTGAATGTGACCACAAATGTAAATATTCACCTATACCCATACAATAAGCAATGTATGTGATGTTTTTCCATCTCATGTTACTTTAAGGCTTAAAATATGATGTGTATCACAATATTTATGGTTGAAAGAAAAAAAGAAAATCCATTAATATTACAATTAAAATTCTTTATGTTTACCAAACCAATGGAAAAGGGGGGAAATAAAGGTTCTGGTATGAAAATGCACTTAATAAAACAGTTTGTGTTATATAAGTACTGAAGACAGTGGGTATATTTTAGAAAAATGAGCTTTGGCATGCTTTATTATGATTTTAATATTGAATTACAACGTATTGAGCTGTATTAAAAGTTAGCTACATGAAATGCTTCTGCAAATACTACACCTATGTGTACGCAGGATTTTTGGTCTTTTGCGTACTGTATGCACCATAACAGGAATGCAAAGAGGGCAAGACTGTGGCCGTCGTCTCACCTGTTCTGTAGACTTTTTTGCTTCCTTTGGGCTCCTGATGTTCCAGCTGCAGCTCTCTCCGTCCCATAGCCATCCATCCACCCGCTGCAGCTCTTCTCTCACTTTTCATAATTATTGAATTATGCTCTGCGCCTCCCATTAAACTGGGGACATTTTCTTCTTAACCACCTGCTCCCCCCCTTCTTCCACCCAACATTTTACACCATCAATCTTTCAGCGTTAGTGTAGCCCTAAAAGCTTTCTGAGTCCCCTATAATGGCCAGGCAATGTGGGGTCAGGCAATGTGGAGAAGGGGGTGCTGGTCATTTTGCGTGTGTGTGTGAGAGTTGTGAAACCTCAGCAATGTGTTGGGGGGTACATTGGTCATTCTATCACTAAGTGTGTATGCGTGAGGCTTTGGTGGTAATAACAGGTCACTAGCTGTGACCTCACAAAAGAAAAAGGAGGGGGAGGCCAGAGCACACAAACACACCCTGTGAGCTGGTCAGTGTTCAGTGTTCCTGCGACTTGTGTGCCTTGGGGCACAGTGGGCTAAGACATTGACCCTTGATCAGTTAAGCTAAACAAGGCCAGAGTTTATGCAGTTATCATGGAGGGGAGTATACTCAGAGTCTCAAAGCTTAAAATGTACAGGGCAGCTGGTTGTATTCAGCATCCATTTCCATCCAGGCTATCACTGACTACAGATTCAAATTATAGATAAAATGTCAAAATCAAAATGTTTTTGATGGCAGCAGACGATTCTTGGTTGAGTTTTTCCTTTAATTATTAATATACAGTAGTTTTGTTATAGTTTTTTTTTAATAGTTTACTTTTTTATATGCTTGAGTGAAATCTGATGTAACAACTATCCCTGAACTGAAAGCCATTATGCTAAGGTACAATACTTTCAAAATATTTTGAAAATGTGCAAAAACAAGAGGTGTAGGAAAATTACTTATCTAAAAAAAGGTGTGAATGTTAACAGTACAAAAGCAATATAACCAAATATCATGGTCTGCAATATATCAGAGGATCTACAATTTTTTTAAAAATATTACTTTAACCATTTTTCAGGGGTTCTTTGGACATGTAAGGATTCCTGGTATTGTAAAATCTTTCTGCTTGAAACTTTTTTCTGATAGGAAAAAGCACTCAGACGTTGAGTTCCATATATATATATGAAATATATGATATATATGATATATCATCAGTCAGTCATTTTCTGTACCGCTTATTCCCAGTTACGGGGTCACGGGGGAGCCGGTGCCCAGCCGGCAACTCTG
>JANCOA010000054.1:2536050-2552052 GCA_024363135.1 Leptodoras oyakawai | reverse complement strand
AGCGGTACAGATGACAAACTGACTGGCATTATTATTATTATTATTATTATTATTATTATTATTATTATTATTATTATATTGTTGTTGTTTTTGTTGTTGCTGTAATAAGACAAAGGCAACACAAAAGTGCAGTCTCTCCTCCATCATCATCATCTTTTTCTTCTTCTTCTTCTTCTACTTTTTCTTTACAGTGATGCTGCTTTTTGTGTTCTCATGCATTCCAGAAAGTCTTATCACACTACATTGCCAAAAGTATTCACTCATCCATCCAAATCATTGAATCCAGGTGTTCCAAACACTTCCATGGACACAGGTGTACAAGATCAAGAACCAAGCATGCACACTGCTTCTACAAACATTTGTGAAAGAATGGTTTGCTCTCAGGAGCTCAGTGAATTGCAGCGTGGTACCATGATAGGATGCAACAAGTCCAATTGTGAAATTTTCTGGCTACAAACGTTGGGAATGACACCAACTAAGTCATAATGTGGTAGGCCACATAAAATGACAGAGTGGGGTCAGGGGGTGCTGAGGCACATAGTGTGCAGAGGTGACCTACTTTCTGCAGAGTCAGTCGGTCCAGACCTCCAAACTTCATGTGGCCTTCAGATTAGCTCAAGAACAATGCATAGAAAGCTTCATGGAATGGGGTTCCATGGCTGAGCAGCTGCATCCAAGCCTTACATCACCAAGCACTGGACTCTAGAGCAGTGGAGATGTGTTCTATGGAGTGACGAATCATGCTTATGCATCTGGCAGTCTGATGGATGAAATTTCCTCAATACTAAATATTCCACAATCAACTGTCGGTGGTATTATAACAAAGGGGAAGAGATTGGGAATGACAGCAACTTGGCCATGAAGTGATAGGTCACGTAAAATTACAGTGTGGGGTCGGTGGATGCTGAGATGCATAGTACACAGAGGTCGCTAACTTTCTTCAGAATCCAAACTTCATGTGGCCTTTAGACTAGCTCAAAAACAGTGCATAGAGAGCTTCATGGAATGGGTTTCCATGGTTGAGCAGCTGCATCCAAGCCTTACATCAGAAATCGCAATGCAAAGTGTCGGATGCAGTGGTGTAAAGCATGCTGCCACTGGACTCTAGAGCAGTGGAGATGTGTTCTATGGAGTGACGAATCATGCTTATGCATCTGGCAGTCTGATGGACGAGTCTGGGTTTGGCGGTTACCAGGAGAATGGTACTTGTCTGATTGCATTGTGCCAAGTGTAAAGTTTGGTGCAGGGGGGATTATGGTGTGTGGTTGTTTTTCGAGAGTTGGGATTGGCCCCTTAGTTTCAGTGAAAGGAACTCTTAATGCTTCAGCATACCAAGAGATTTTGCACAATTTTCTGCTCCCAACTTTATAGGAACAGTTTAGGGATGGGCCCTTCCTGTTCCAACTGTTCCTGACTGCACACCAGTGCACAAAGAAAGGTCTATAAAGACATGGATGAGTTAGTTTGGTGTGGAAGAAATTGACTGGCCTGACATCAAACGGATAGATATATACCTTTGGGATAAATTAGAGCAGAGACTGTGAGCCAGGCCTTCTCATCCAACATCAATGTCTGACCTCACAAAGTTGCTTCTGGAAGCATGGTGAAAATTCACACTCATAATCATTCTCCTATCATTCACATTCATAATCACACTCCTAAACCTTGTGGAAAGTCTTGAAGCTGTGAAGGCAGTTGAGCGAATACTTGTATATAATACTTGCAATGTAGTGTGTATATATATATATATATAATATGTATTTAAATAGGTTTTATTCTGTCATAATCTGTCATGAGCGCGGATTTCGCTACGTTTCACACAGTTGGTGCCAGACCAAGAGCCAGGTAGTTATCAGTTTACAATGGCACAGTAAACAGAGATTATTGTTTCTGCAATCTGTGATACGTAATGACATACAAACAGCCTATAGTTGGCAAATACATCTTTGCTAGAAAATCGCGAGCCATTGAAGATGCAGTGATTGACAGAATTGACAAGTCTTAATGGGTGATTGATTATTGCAGGGTCACTGGGGAGCAACCTGGCGTCCAATGACACACTTTAGCAATGTTCTCCTACTCCAATCTTCAGTTCTGTTCAACGCAAACACCAGTGTTATAATTTCATTAACTATAGATAGGTGTCTGGAAAAATGTTTTGTTGTTATGGGCAATGAAAAGTTAAAGTACACCATTAAAACAATGTAGAGAATACTACAACCTATTGATGCTTAATGGACTGTTATTGTTAATACTCCCCTTGACACACACACACACACACCTCATAGAAACACAGCACTGGTTAAAAGCTAGGATTTTCTATAGCATAAAGTGAGACATTATGTTCAATCTGACAAAGCGGTCCCTCTCCTCCGCCTTCCTTCTGTTTTTCACGCCCCTTTTCGCTTTCTGATGAGTCCCATCCATCCACACACAATGGCATTTTTTTTGTTCCGCTTTTTTGTGCACGCCGCATTCCGCCAGCGTGGAGCGACCACACGGATTTCTCCTCTGCGTTTTTTTAACAATAATGTCCGCCCCCTATTGTCAGCCACTTTGGTAGCTGGAAATTTAAGGTGCACTTTCACTGATTTATTTAAGGGAATCCACATGGACTCATGTTATTTATGAGTCATTAAATCACAGATGAACTTCGAAATTACACGCCTATTATTAAACCATTATCATTATCACAGCCATAACGCGCAGTTTTTACGATTTATGGAGCAGATGAAAGTTAATTTAAAGCGCAGCATGCTATTGACCTATTAGGTTTATATGCTTACAGAGTTAATCAGTTGATTTACACATGACAAAAAAAAATCCTCTAGCAAGCCTATGTGTGTGTAGCTACTGGTGCGCGTACTGGACAGGTGTCACATTCAACAGTAAACCTCCAGTGCGCGACGGCTGACATTTTATTCCGCCCAACAGATCGTGGAACCAGTTAATGGTATAAAAGGAGATGTTGAAAATATAATAGATGGGCGTTTCAATGGCTGGTGGACTATAGAGAACGACAAGAAAGAGTCATTTGAATGGGAGAAACGGATGGTCAAAAGCTATAATTTCATTTGCCTCGGCAAAAAAATATCAGAAAAAGACTTCTCGGCCCTTTGTATGTTATTAGATTAATTCTTCGGGATGGCTGCTTTTCTCTGCCAGACGCGTGGAGGGAGGACGGTGGGCCAGTTGGTCTTTGGTTTCTATAATCAAATTAACCATTTGGTACAACTCCGGAGCCACAAGCTCGCGTGTAGAAAAGAAAAAAAAGAACATTTACATAAGGGCGACAGGGTTGTATCAAGAAAGAATTAACTTTAATCGTCGTTTATCTTTCTTACAATAGAAGTCGAGCAACTAAATAGAAAAAATAAATAAAAAGAAGAAAAAAAAGAACAAAACGCAATGGAGAAAAATCAGCAGTCAAACGCTTGATGCTTTCATTCGAGTAACCTCATACATATTAATAATCTGCGCTTTCATTGCGCCTTCGCATGGTTTTCCTACCAATCGCGCATTTTTGTTTTTGTCATTTTTATTTTGGGGTACAGAGATATCCATAGACTCTCCATAAAAGTTTTTTTTTTCTTGACACAGACCTAGCTGAACTATTAATAATCGAATATATGTATATCTGTTCAAAAATAGAGGGTGAAAAATATGAGCAAGCTGTGACAGAGGATTAATGTCAAAGTGTGTATTGTAAATTATTAGTTCTATTCATCTGAATTGAATATTTATCCTAATATAGGCCTATTAATAGTTCCATTACATGTGGTTATTTTTGCACACACAAATTCCTGCGTCTGAAAAAAATAATCTTTTTTTTTTTTTTTTTTTTTTTTTTTACAATTTGATTTACTTTACTTGGTAGGTTGATTTAAAGTAAGCTAATTGTGAATGACATGCCTGTCAGCAATTGCTGAAATACTGGTAAAGCTCACTACTATAGGATACTTTGCCCTGGACCCAATAATTATATTAAGCGAACCCAAGAAAGTCACGGAGAAAACCAGTGAGCAACTTGTTACCGTAACAAAATTAAGCACTTGGGCAATAATATAAAGATAAGAGGCTTGATGATCATTTTACGAGTTTGTTACCCTCATTACCGAAATGTTATTTGCCCTTTAACGAAAATAATAGCCTAACTGCAATAAAACCAATTAGAAAATGATTCTCAAATTACTAGGCTGCATAAAACCGCAGCTTGGAAATGAAAGCCATTGAATGGCCTTGAATCTGATATTAAATAGCTCGAGCTGTCACAAAAAATGATGGCTCAACTATTCTGACAACTTCTGAAAAAAAACCAATTATGGACTAGAAAATATTTTCTCGCAAAACCGTTATCAATCAATCAATCAATCAATAATAATAATAATAATAATAATAATAATAATAATAATAATAATAACAACAATAATAACAACAACAACAATAATAATAATAATAATAATAATAATAATAATAATAATAATAATAATAATAATAATAATAACAATTGTATTATTATTATTATTATTATTATTATTATTATTATTATTATTAACAACAATGCTACTGTTAGTGCTGGTGGTGGGTTTCATATCCATATCTTGATTTTATGGTTGAGTTGACATACGATGCGTATTCATCTCCTGGAGCCGGTAGCAACCCCCTACTAAACTGAGGCTGTGACATTTACACTTCGGCAACAACAGGGTACTAAACTCTAGCAAAACGACCCAAAACAACCAAGTAAAACAGTAGAGATGGCGATAAGAAGAAGCGAGGAGAGAGGGAGAGAGAGAAAGAGACAGGGGACACGCTATCGAAAATTCAGCCCAAGGTGTACGGTCGGTTAAAAGGCTTAAAAGCTCAGGGAAAATTGGATCAGGGAGAATCGTCACCCAACTTTCATTATTTCCAAGTGGTGTGATTGAATTAAAGGGCAAGATGGCGGTTTGAGCGGAGAGGGCTGTACGCAATGGAGGGGGGAGGCTGGCGCGTAATGGTGGGGTATTAAATTCTAATTAGAGATGCAGGGGATCAATGATAGGGAGGTTGGACAGCCCGATCCCCCCAGTGCCAGCCCAATAGACTGATGAGTTATTGTCATGTAAAAAAGCGCTAGCAATAAGACCCAAACGCTGTGCTATTGTCCAAGCGGAAAGAGCCAAGTTTATTATGAGGACTATATGCTCTAGAGACCTGGGGCTAGGCGGCTCCTTGGGAGGCTTTTCATAAAACAAGGCTCAGCTCCTATAAAGGAGGGCAGTTTTGGAGCAGGCGCCGAGCAGTGCACATCTACCACGGCACGAGACTCCTTCAAACTAGTCCAAAAATATCAGCTCCCCAGCTCTGCTCGCTTTTTTTTTTGCTTAATATCGAACTTTTTTCCATGCATTCGCCGATTTAATTCAATTTGACGTTTGTGTGTGTGCATATATATTTTTTTCTCTTTCTTTTGGGAGTGCAGCTTTCCTTCTACACAGAGCCTTTTCAAATGTATAAAATGGAGTATTCATACCTCAATTCCTCTGCCTACGAGTCCTGTATGGCCGGGATGGACACGTCGAGCCTGGCGTCAGCCTACGCGGACTTCAGCTCGTGCAGCCAAGCCAGTGGCTTCCAGTACAACCCGATCAGGACCACGTTTGGTGCCACCTCAGGATGTCCGTCTCTGACCCCGGGCTCGTGCAGCCTGGGCACGCTGCGGGATCACCAGAGCAGCCCGTACGCCGCAGGTAAGTCTGCATTTGCCACCCATACCGAGCCCGAGCGAATCTCGGCCCGGTATATAGCCTAGGACGACTTGATTGCATTTGAAAATGGAAATGTGTTTAGTATTTACCAAACGAAATCTGCTTACACAAATGAAAGAATTTATCACGTTAGAAGCGATTGCAGGCAAGCGGTAATTCGGTTACGGGGTTACACTATCCCAGTCACACCCTAACCGCCAACAGAATTATCTTAAGCTGCCAAAATGATAGGCATAATTTATTTACTTTGCGACGAGACATAAACCTTCGAAAATAATGAAATAACGAAGGACTTAAGCTCATTATTGAAACTGGATTGAAGTTACAGTATACCAGCTGTGGGAAAGGATGCAAGCATTTATGACAAGTTTCCAATCCTGCCTCCAATAACATTCAATTAACTACATTTCACAGATAACGAGATTACAACTGAGTCGGGATTTTCATAACATTATCTTTTATCGTGATTTGATCTTATCTCATTCCAACTACGATACAGACATGGCTTGCATTTTACACCAAACTTTATTTCTTGTATTTTCGTTTTACTGAAACAAGAGCTCACTTGACTTGACTTGACTTGTACTGTTGCCTAAAACATTTTCACAGAATTGTATGGCTGTTTTTACAGTTCTATGTATTGTCTGTTCTATTTTTGACAGTTCCCTACAAGCTGTTTACCGATCACGGTGGCCTAAACGAGAAGAGAAAGCAGAGGCGCATCCGCACCACGTTCACCAGCGCGCAGCTGAAGGAGCTGGAGCGCGTGTTTGCAGAGACCCACTACCCAGACATTTACACACGCGAAGAGCTGGCACTGAAAATCGATCTTACCGAGGCCAGAGTACAGGTACATAGACATCCCAACAAACCCTATTTGATTCCACCATTTCACAAAAGGACATCTTTTATAACCCATACCATACGAATATACAAGGTGTTTACCTGGATATTTATAATAGATATGTTATATTTGATCAAAATGACTAGGTGTTGTTGCATACATATATAATAATGCATTAGCTTATTTATATAATTTAACTGCATTCTATTTCCAAAAATAGCTTATTATTATTTTTTTTATATGCCAGTTTGTATAGATCATGTTCAACCTAATCAATATGGTCCGAGCGTAGAAATGATATAGAATTTAAATCATCAGTTTCTTTATTATTTTAATATACTTGTTGATTGTATATGTATAGGTTTCGGTATCGTATCGAGTTGTTAAACATTTCTGCTTTCCCGCAGGTGTGGTTCCAAAACAGACGCGCAAAGTTCCGTAAGCAGGAGCGAGCGGCCGCCGCCGCCGCCGCCGCAGCCAAGAACGGCTCAGGCAAGAAATCAGACGCTCGCGAGGAGGACAGCAAAGAGGCGAAAGCCACCGACCCAGACAGCACAGGAGGACCCGGACCCAACCCGAACCCTGCATCCACCTGTGGTGGTCCGAGCCCTACTGGCGGGTCCCAGGTCAGCGCCAGCGGAAACGGGACAGTCGAACAGGCCAAGACGACTGTGGGTGGCATGGGTGGCACAGCGCCCAGTCAGGGCTGGCCATCCGCCCCGGGTACCATAACCTCCATTCCGGACTCTCTCGGGGGACCGTTCGCCAGCGTGCTGTCATCTTTACAAAGACAGAACGGAGCCAAAGCCACTTTAGTAAAGACCAGCATGTTCTGAACGAAAGGGTCATCCGAGCAGAGGAAGAGAGAAAAAGACAGAGAAATGGAGGAGAAATAAAATGGACTGATCATTGACTCATCAGAGGAGGAATGCCAAAATAATGAGGGAGACCAGTTTTCCCTGCTCACTGTTGGAAAAAAAATACATAAAACGAGGAGACCCACTGTTGGTCTCCATCATCTGACTTTTTCAATAGCCATTCGTTTACACAGCGAGTTGGATGATTATATCCTACAGACCTTACGTTAGCCCAAGCTATAATCATTGTTTTGGTTTTGACATCTTGCGTCCTTTTTGTTCTAGTTGAATAGCTGTGATCGTCGATACCATTTATAGATATAAATAACTGATAGACTGCCTAAGAAGTATTTCATGACGGACTCGGTGCGACATGACGTCATGGCTGTTTGTTTACACCGACTTTGAAGCATTCATGTACCGTTAATTATAATATGTCTGTACACACAAATTACTGCCTCTGTTATATATTTCTACATATGAAGTTACAAAAGCATTAGAGCCAGGGGTTCTAAAAAAACGCTCATCTAAATATCTATGGATCTACGGCAAATTATACCTTAAAATGGCACAAACGTACATATTTCACTGTTGACAGGAATACTTAAACGTTTTGTGTGTCTTTCTACGACTGTGTTTTTGTGGCTCAGATTGTATAGTGTTAATACGTATAATATCGTCCTAGATAAGCATAGACACCATGTCGCCCCTCGTAGTTCAGTCTTTTTAATGTTTTACAAAGTTACCACTGGCAAATTCATTTCAGAAAAAGGAAATGGATGCAACGCATTGTATTTATTTCTTTTCTATTTTTTGCATGTTGTCTCTTTCGTTCAATTTTATAATAATTTGACCTATTTTGTGAGCATTATGTAACACGTTTTGTCCGGGATTTGAGAATTATTTATATGTAGGTAATGGATGCTTATATTTAAGAAGGAAATATTTCTACATGTGCACATAGTTTTTCAGGTGTACCATTGACATGGTTGTTGATGATAAAAACAATAATAATTATGAAACCACACTGGTCCTGGTTCCTCTTCGGCGTGGATGTAAATTTATGGCAATTATGTTCCTCCTTAATTTGAAATGTTTAAGATTTGAATGCGTTAAAATGCTTTGATTTTTTTTATGGCTGGGTAATACGGATGTCTTGAATGTAACTTATCTTTACATTCATTCATATTTTCATTTAAGTCTTTACATTTGTTCATACTGCAAATTTAAATATTACAAAAGATTCAAAGGCTTCATGAATGAGATATGATTTTATAGTTCACAGCAGATTACAGAAGGTCAATGTCAATGTCGCAGTCAGTTTCAGAACCTTGGACAGCAGCCGACTGGGATTTATGCTGTCCACCAAAGCAGCCTTTAACCTTCACATAATGCAAAATTCGAATAGTCTGATGCTCACATTGTTAATGTTACAATAACTTATTTTTCTGATTCAAACGAAAATACTCTCATTGAATAACTGTATCATATATAACCAGCTTTTTGGATAATCATCCCGATGTTTTCCATTTAACATTGTAGTAACACCAGACACACTGACAGCTTCTGTTCAAAACCTTCTGAACAAACAGACCAAGAATCAGAATAATCTTTTTCAGGAGTTTTATTTATAAACATAGAGTATACTGTAAAGCCATCGCATTGGAACAACAAATTAATCTATATTCAGATAGTGTACATTTGAAGATCACAATAAATATGCCTTAGATGTGATATCAATCCCAAGGTAGGTCATTCATCCTAGACCGTATCGAATTGCATCCGCTCTGTATGTAGTCTATATGCCTGTTATGACTAATAGCTACATGATCAGACTCAAAGCGCAGAACACTGACTATACAAGAAAATTAGGAAAGCATATTAAATGTCCAGTGATCAAAAGTCTTGAAATGTGAACATTAAATGATTTTTTTAGCAAAAGCTTTTGAGCTTTCGGCCCTTATGTCCAGGTAACATACTGTGGAAAAAGCTATTGGTCAGACTGTCTTAAGCGTGGCTAGTGGAGTGGTTTCTAGGCAGATTATAAACTGTTTCTAAAATAAACATATTCACCAGTATTGCTATTTGTGTGCAGAAACATGACACCCTCAGGCGGTTTTTCCATGAACTCATATATGCGAATCACCTAAATCCAGATTTAGATAAACCTAAGTCTAAACACTCTTAGAAATAAAGGTACCAAACTGTACTTTTCCAAGTCACTGGGGTGGTATAATGAAACTTTAGTATCTTTTACTAAGAAGGTGTTTGCAAATTCTGTTCCTTATACTGCTTTTATATTTGTATCACATATACTATATTCACGTTTCTAAGTGAAAGGTTCACACTAAAGGTACAAAGATGTACTCTTGAAGGGACTACCCCAGCAACAAGGATAAGTAGAGCTTGGTGCCTTTATTTCTGAGAGAACAGCGTTTCTGTGGGTGTAAATTAAAAATACACGTTGAAGGATGCAGAGATTGGAAAAAGTGATTTTGTTTTTCCAAATACATTCTCCTTCCTTCTCTCCAGCCACAAAATGCTATTTTGTCCTGACTAAAGACAAAAGTCTTTGGATTTGATATCTCAAGCTGCTTTTTGTGCAACCATTCATTCTAAGGCACATTGTTTCAACGCATTAACATTCTCTCCGCTAATAAACCGAAACCATCTTAAAATGACTTCAAGATAGATGTAATTGCTTTTGCCACCACAAAGCAGTCTGTATACATGAGCTGTACTTTATCAGTCCAAACTAAGAAACCGTAACTTGGTACATGAGGACATTTCCCCCTTCAGCCCAGGAAACACAAAGGGGGAAATGGATGTCTATCGATCAGGTGCAGCCACGATTATGGTCTGCTTCCCAGCCATGATTATGGTCGGCTTCCCGCCATTATGAAGACCATGATAGAAGATGAAGGAGGAGCAGCGGCAGAGGAGGAGCATGATGTAGATTAGATAAACCAGCTCTAAATTCTCATTTTTTACTGACATGGAAGGATAAAAAATAAGGGTGCGCTGACGTTGGTGTTCTTTGTGTATTTTCAACAATCTGCAGTGGCCTATATTTTCTTCATGGTATTGTCTGGAAATAGGCACCCAGTTAGTGCAGATTAGATGATTTTATGTCACTGAAAGAGAGCACTGCACCAAGTAAATCCTGCATAATCAAGAAAAACATTACAACCTCAGAGATTTTAATGGTATATACCCTATTTTCACATAGTGATGGGTAAGATATTCATAGTGATAGGTTTGTGAATTTTCTTTACATATAAAAATGGCTACAGGCAGTTCTTGCAGTTCCACCAGCAGCCTTTTATCTGTAGTGTGCTGGTTTCAGTGACTCAAGTGGAATCATGTGAATTAGTTTAAAACCCATCGGTTTTCTCAAAGGTCTGCCATTTGTGGATTTTTATTGATCAGCTGGGTTAACACAGGTTATTTCAACCTTGGAAAAAAAAAAAAAAAGCACCAGGCTATTGACACTTATTAGAAGATACAGAAAATCCAAATTAGCCTTGACTTGGAAATACTGCACTGCTCTCAGTGAAGGTGGAGATGTGACCAGTCCAAACACTTGTTCGATTGTTAGAAGCTGTGATGGGTCGGTTAGGCGTTTCCCAATCCATAATGCCGGCTCACAAATTGGTGGGCTGACCAGCAGCTGAAAAAGAGAATTCATAATACGATAGAGATCATTTTCATTAAACGTACAAACGTGAAAATGGAAATCTTTAAAGATAATCATTTATCCAGAACATATGCTGCAGCATCATTTTACATAAGTGGAACTTCACTGTATTGTCAGGACGTAAATTAGGGAGAATGGGTGCGTATACGTGCGTATATATGTGTGTGTGTGTGTGTGTGTGTGTGTGTGTGAAAGTCACTCACAACGAGAGCGGATGTAGCACTGATGACAGTTGAGCAGACCGTTCCTGATTCTTACGTCTGTTCCTGTGGAGGTGTCACCTAGCTGTCCCTTACAGATCCCACACTAAAAGATATTTAGAGAACATACTGTAATATATGCTGAAAATGAAGAAAAGCTTTACATTTGAAGGCACACACACACACACACACACACACACACACACACACACACACACACACACACACACACACAGCATCCTACAGACCTTAAAGCACTGGATGTGGAAGTAAAGGCTGAGAGTCTCGATAATCATGGCTGCTCCTTTACCGAGTGGATGACCACAACTTGAGCACAGCTTCTTCCCACTCACAGATCTACACACACACATACACATTTAATATTAGAAGCCAATACATTCACACAGACATCTGCAGTGGTTGTAATGCTTACATGGCTGCACAGCTTAAAGAAAAAGAAATGGGTGTGGTTGGAGAAAGAAAGCCAAACCTTGAGAAAGTGTGACCCCTTGTGGTTGAGCAAAGGAAAAATAAGACAATAAGACAAAGAAAGCATGTCAATGTACCTGTTTGGTGATGGAGGTTGTTGTGTGTCTGTGTGTGAGATGGACTGTGATGACTTTGCGTCAGTATTTTCTATAGAGCCGGACCTGAGGAGCAGAAGCCACACACTCATTCATACTCATTTCCATGCTTACAGCTTTAGCCACGAAAATGGAAAAAATGGAGATGTCGGTAATATGAATGACAGCAAATGAAGTTTTTTACCCAGACACAAAAGCATGAATATTTTGGACATCTAAACCACACTCGAACACACGCACGCACCTTCTACGACTACCAGGCGCTGGCTGGATATTTCTGGTGTTGTCCTGTGAAGCAGGCTTTTGCCAGGGCTCAGATGATGGCTCCTGCTGATGCTGCTTACTGCTCCATGAGACATCTACACCAAACAGTCATGCATCATTTACAACACATAACGTATACTATGCACTTCTTAAAATACAACCGCAATATAATATAATGAATACCTTTTAGTGTAATTCAGTAAAGTCTAGCATGATTTAATAATTCAGGCTGATGATTTTACCTCTCTAAATGCACATACTAAATGCATTTGAGCAGGGAATCCACCAGGATACAATGGACGCTAATCCTCTTGAATTGCAACAGTGGCAAAAGACATGCTGATATAATATTAGTGTAATATCACTGCCCTCTAGTGTTGACAAAAAATTGTACCGCATTAACACTCACAACTTCATACACTATATCATATAATTAGTATTAAACGATCCCATATATTAGATAGATATTATTTCAGCATCTCAGTTATTGGCACAGAAACACCTTTCAGGGTGTCAATGTTTTGAAATCAATTACTATGTAAGGATAAATATACAACCCCAATGCAAGGAACGTAGGGATTTCATCCTCTCTCTCAGAGAATCTGGAGAAATCTCTGCAAGTAAGCACTCTCTGCAACACTGAATGCTCATGATCCTCGATCATTCTGTAATGATATTACCACATGGGCTCAGGAACACTTCCAAAAATCACTGACAGTGTTCACTGAACATTTCATTTTCTCCGGTTTCCTCCCACAGTTTAAAGACATGCAGGTAGGTGAATTGGTGATGGGAAAATTGGCCTTTAGTGTGTGAATGCGAGTGTGTTAATGTGTGTGTGTGAGCCCTACGATGGATTGGCGCCCTGTCTATGGTTGGTTCCTGCCCTTGTGCTCAGAGTTGCTGAACGGGGCACCGGCTCTGCCGTGACCCCGTAACTGGGAATAAGTGGTACAGATAATGACTGACTGACTGAATGCCACAGGTAAACTGAGTGTTGTTCCTGACCACATGTATCCTTTTATGGTCTATTTTATAAATGGCTACACCCAGCATGACAATGTCTCAAAATGTCCTCTCAAACTGGTTCCATGAATATGACATTGAGTTCAGTGTACTTCAGTAGCCTCCAGATCCGAATCCAACAGAACACTTTAGGGAGAATTCATGCCTTGTGAAATCAATGCCACAAAGAACTAAACCTGTTCTTAGAGCAAAGGGGGTCCTACCCAGTATAACTATGGAGGTACTAATAAAGTACCTATGTTCAGGATGCATATTTTGCAACAATGATATTTCTAGTAACAGTACTCCAGTTTCTAGAGAAAAAGACAAAGCGCAAACTATTGGGAAGTAAACAGAGGTGTAAAAAATAGCTGGATATACCCTGATTGGTGTGCAGTTGTTCAGGGACCTTGTACTGCCCCCCCTCTCCTCCTCCTTGCTGTCCATTAGGATGGCCCAGTAACTGGTCACAGTAACTTGACTTTGGAGGACTACTGTAAAACAAAGCCACAAGCAAAAAACGGCAAAATGAAGAGACAGAAACATTCCAACAGATCTAATGTAAGTTCTGATGAATGTCTGTTTAGCAGGACTGACCGTTCCATTGTCTGAGAATGCTCTTCCTTTGTCCTTGTTGGATCTTTCCTACCATTTTCCATTTGCCTCTCATTCACCAAAGTTTCCATCTAAATGGAAAAAAAATTACGAGGGTTAGTATTCAAGCATACTCTCATGTTTCATTTCCCCTATCACTTCCCCATGCCCCTATCACTTCACTTTCCAATTCATTCTTCCAGGAATGCTCAATTAATTGCCCATGCATTATCTAATACGTCCATCCTCCCATACATCCTTCCACCCCTCCCCTAAGTATTGTCCATGCATCTTTCCACACATCCTCCCATATAGCTTTCTTTACATTCTCCTTAATGTTTCCCCCACTCATCTTCCCATGCATCCAATGAACCCATATACAGTAAACAAGTCCTCATCTTTCCTCACCATTTGTTTCTCCAACTGCATTTGCTTGCTTTCCCAGTCACAAACGATGCTGTTCTGTGTGTGACCTGGTTCCTTATAGCAGGGAGAAGACAACAGGGGAGAGCTGGGCGTCAGAGGAGCCACTGTTTCCTCAAGAATCTTGCGCTCCTTGAAGAGATCAGTGAAGACAAACAAATGTAACTGATAGAAAAGGCTCTGTTGAGGTAATCTGTAGGTATGTGACATTTTCAAAGTTAGGGCCATATACCGTGCCATATTCAACCTTATTTGTTGCAGGATATTGACTTGAGTGAGAAGCAATAGGAGCAGAGATGTTGATGTTGATATTGTGTCATGCTGGAATTCATGTTCTGGGCTGTGAATGCACCCAGATAAACTAAGAAACCATTTCAAGGCCAACATTAAATACATAAATATAAGGTATCCTGATGAATTAATGGGTGGCACAGTGGATAGCGCTGTCGCCTCACAGCAAGAAGGACCCAAGTTCGATCCCCGGGTGGGGCGACCTGGGAAATTTCTGTGTGGAGTTTGCATGTTCTCCCCGTGTTCCTCCAGGTACTCCAGTTTCCGGCCACAGTCCAAAGACATGCAGGGGAGGTGAATTGGTGATGGGAAAATTGGCCCTTAGTGTATGAATGCGAGTGTGAATGTGTGTGTGTATGAGCCGGCTTACTCAAGAAAATTCTGGCAGCTTCAGAGCTTAGCAGATCGCTTGGATTTCACAAATTTTAAGTCACCAACTCTGAACACAACTATTAGAGAATGGAGTTACCTCTTCATGGTATCTTCTCTCTTCCTCCTCCACTTCCTTCTGTGCTCTCTCCCATTCCTGCTTCAGCCTCTGCTGCTCCCGCTGGTACTTCTCCTGCTCAAATAAATAAACTCAAATGAAAGGACATCTCAGGAAATTAAAATGCTTGGAGAGGGACTTGCTTTTCCAGCGTAGCATCTCCACATAATTAATCAACCAACCAACCTTGTCTTAAGTCTTTATATCTTACCATTCTGCTCAGAAGAGATGTTATGGTTATAACAGTGGTGTATTTAAGGAAAGGGTATTTGTAGATGGACAGAGATGCAGCAGGCCAGGGACAGCCAAAATCAGTAGAGCAGTAACATTTTAAAGGCACAATCTTTCACTGCTTTAGGAACCATTTGTTTGGCTGATACACAACACCCTAGAGCTAATAGTATTTGGAAATAACCATCCATACACATTACTTCGAGACGATTTAAAATGAAAACCACTCTGAATTCTAGTTTCATCCGTAACAGAAAGAAAACAACTGCACACTCTTTGCTTTATGCTGGTTGTGCATTACAGCGTTATTTTCACATTATTCCTGGTCACACTGTACAAAATGATCCCAATAAAAATCTTGCCCAAATTCCATAACAGACTCTGCGATAACATGTGTTCCCTCATATCAGATTATACAATGAACATCCTCATCAATCATCAAAGAGTCATCTGGGGTTTGTGAAGTGGAGTTGTGTGAACACAAACAATAGTTGCAATGTTGTTATACTTAGAGAAAACTTTTAAAAGGTGAATAATAGGAGTTTGGCGACATTTATGGCTGGGTAAAAGAAGACAATGTGGAATACCCAAGCTGTAATACAGGCTTTATGTAATGAGGACATTTTTCTCTGTCCTTTAGTGAGTGTGGTAACTTTGCAACTGACTATACACTGTCCATCCATCCATCCATCTTCTTACGCTTATCCGGGGCCGGGTCGCGGGGGAAGCAGTCTAAGCAGGGATGCCCAGACTTCCCTCTCCCCCGACACCTCAG
>JANCOA010000054.1:2476694-2488096 GCA_024363135.1 Leptodoras oyakawai | reverse complement strand
GAAAAATATGAAGAAGAAAAGTAAGGGCTGATGATCCAAAACAAAAACCACAAAAGCAACACAAGTGCTTGGAATGTTCTTAAATGGCAGAGTCAGTCACTTGATCTCAAACTGATTGAGTATGCTGTTTGCTTACTAAAGACAAAACTGAAGGCAGAAAGACCCACAAACAAATAGAATCTAAAGGTGACATCTCATGGGAGAAAACTCAGCACTTGGTAAATGCCCATAGGTTTCAGACTTCAGGCATGATTTGTATCCAAGTATTAAAAATAAATCTGGAAATCTTTTTTTTTAATTATGTTGGTTTGCCTAATTACCTTTGAGCCTGTGCAAAGGCTGAACAAATGGCTCTAATTTCTAAATGGTTATTGCAATATTTCTGTTAAACCCTTTAAATGAAAGCTGAAAGTCTGTTCTTCAATCCCAGCTTGATTGCTTTATCTCAAATCAACCATAAAATTGTGATGATTTGCTATTTTATTCCTGAACTTTCCAATAACAGAACTCTGTTTTTAAATCTGTCATTAGAGTAAATTTGATATTAGTTCATAAGCTGATTATTTTAGAATTATTGCATTGTTACATTTTAAAATGTAAAATGCCCAATGCCCAGCAGTGACAGCTTGACTGTGGTGGGATTTGAACTCACAACCTTTGGGTCAGTAGTCCAACTTCTTAACCACTGAGCTACACTGTCCCATTGTGGTTTCAATTAAACTATTTCACTTCATGTGCCAGTGAAACAGGCTAATAAGTATAAGGAGTCAAAAATAAATATAGACCTTTGGAGCCCTTTTTAAAAGCATGACACTTTAATATTTTCAGTAGACAGTGTTGAATGCTTTATGAAGACACATCATGTAAAGTCCGTACATCAATAGTGCAAGTGAGATTTTTTCCCCACAATCCTCAGCTGACATACTCACACTGCCACTGTGACGTGATCATTTGGACCAATTGACGGTGGAGCCGAGCCCATTCTTTTCTATGAGTGGCTCCGGGCCAATACTTCACACAGCGGTGAGATTAAATGTAACAATGGGAATTAACCATAAAAGAATATATTGTAACATTAAATCAACAGCTACTTCATCCACTGCTGAACATGCAGTGATCCCACTAAATTGTGGGGCCACTAAATTCTGGTTCTTGTTCCCTTCACAATGTTTTACCATAAATTGTATGAAGCTGATCCTATTATCCAACATTATGACATGTTACCTGCTAATGTACAACCCCAACTCCAAAGCAAGTGGGACGTTGTGTAAAATATATATAAATATATAAATATCCACAGAATAGAATGATTTTATTAATCATAAGCCCATATTTTATTCACAATTGAACACAGAACACATATCAGATGTTGACAGCAAGACATTTTACCATTTCATTAAAAATATTTGTTCATTTTGTGTTACATGGCAGCAACACATGTCAAAAGAGTTGGGACAGGGTCATGTTTACCATTGTGTAGCACACCTACTTCTTTGAACAACAGTCTGTAAATGTCTGGGAATTGAGGAGACCATTTGCTGGAGTTTGGGACAAGAACGTTGTGCCATTCTTGTCTGATGTAGGATTCTAGCAGTCCTGGGTCTTCTTTGCTGGATTTTCCATATCATGATGCACCAGATGTTCTGCTGGTAAAAGGTCTGGACTGCAGACAGGCCAGTTCAACACCTGGGCTCTTCTACTGCACTGCCATGCTGTTATGATGGATGCAGTGAATGGTTTAGCATTGTCTTGCTGAAATATGCAAGGCCTTCCCTGAAAGAGTCGTGTTCTAAAACCTCTGTTTACTCTTCAGCATTGATAGTGCCTTTCCAGATGTTTAAACTGCCCTCACCATAGGCACTAATGCAACCCCAATCTATCAGAGATGCAGGCTTCTGAACTGTGCATTGAAAACAAGCACAGATTTAAAATTTTCATTCATCTGACCACAGAACAGTTTTCCATTTTGCCTCAGTTCATTTTAAATGGCCTTTGGCCCAGAGAAGACGACAGTGTTACTGGAGAGTGTTGACATATGGCTTCTTCTTTGCATGATATAGCTTTAACTTACGTTTGTGGATTGCACGGTGACCTGTGTTCACAGACAGTGATTTCTGGAAGTGTTCCTGAGCCCATGCAGTGATTGCCTGTACATAATCAGGCCTGCTTTTGATGCAGAGCTGATACAGATTCTCTGAAACTTTTGATGATATTATGTTCTGTATATGGTGGGATATTTAAAGTCGTCTGTTTTTATTTACATTTTACACAATGACCAAATTGCTTTTTGAATTGGGGTTTTAGTTTTTGTTCCACTGTAACTGAATAATCGATATTGAGGGCCTTGTAGTGTGAAAGCTGCAGTTTTAAAGAGGTCGAGTTGGAGGCTGATGGGAGCATGACGGGAGGTGGCAAGAGAGTTTCTGCTCCACTTTCTGTTTTTAGACATCACTAAAAGCAGGGAAGATAAGTCTCCTTTTAAAAAGGGCTCCCAAAATCCAATAAATCCTTTTCAGGGTGTAAAGTGGGAGGGGGTCCTTAATTACTGGCTTGTATAACCTTGACCCCCCAAAGCTGGAGCGATTCTTAAGAATTACACTTACTAAATAATTGCATTAATCAAAGCTAAAATATTTCCTCAAACATAGTCACACATGTGTTTATAGGAATTTTCTTCCAGAAGCGCATTTGTGAGCTCAAACACCAATGTTGGATGAGAAGGCCTGGCTTGCGGTCTCTGCTCTGATTCATCCCAAAGGTGTTCTATCGGGTCAGGTCAGGTCAGTGCAGGCCAGTCAAGTTCTTCCACACCAAACTCACTCATCCAAGTATTTATGGACCTCGCTGTGTGTACTGGTGCACAGTCATGTTGGAACAGGAAGGGGTCATCCTCAAACTGTTCCCACAAAGTTTGGTGCATGAAATTGCCCAACATCTCTTGGTATGCTGAAGCATTAAGAGTTCCTTTCACTGGAACTAAGAGGCCGATCCCAACTCCTGAAAAACAACCATATACCACAACCCCCCTCCACCAAAACTTTACACTTGGCACACTCCTGGCAACTGCCAAAGCCAGACTCATCCATCAGATTGCCAGATGGAGTCCAGTGGCAGCGTGCTTTACACCACTGCATCTGACAATTTGCATTGCGCTTGGTGATGTAAGGCTTGGATGCAATTGCTTGGTCAAGGAAACCCATTCCATGAAGCTCTCTATGCATTGCACTCACTTCTTGAGTGAATCTGAAGGCCACATGAAGTTTGGAGGTCTGTAGTGATTGACTCTGCTAAAAGTTGGTGACCTCTGCGCACTATACACCTCAGCATCCACTGACCCCACTCTGTCATTTTACGTGGCCTACCACTTTGTGGCTGAGTTACTGTCATTCCCAATCACTTCCACTTTGTTATAATACTTCTGACAGTTGACTGTGTAATATTTAGTAGCGAAGAAATTTCACGACTGGACTTGTTGCGCGACCCATTCTTTCACAAATGTTCGTAGAAGCAGTCTGCATGCCTAGGTGCTTGATTTTATACACCTGTGGCAATGGAAGTGATTGGAACACCTGAATTCAATTATTTGCCTTACAGCCTTACATCATTGTGCAACAACAGATGAGCTACTATCTCTGCTTTTCCATCTACAGGGTGGAGCAATAAAAAGTTAATAAATCTACTTCTAGCTAAGCCATATACAGTACCAGTCAAACGTCTGGACACACCTTCTCATTCAATGTTTTTATTTTTTTCCTACATTGTAAATTAATGAAGTCATCCAGACTATGAAGGAACACATATGAAATCATGTAGTAAACTTAAAAGTATTAAACAAACCAAAATACTTTTCAAAATTTAGATTCTTCAAAGTAGGCACCTTTTGCTTTGATTATAGCTTTGCACACCGTTTCTCTCAAAATCTTTATGAGGTATTCATCTGAAATGGTTTTCCAACAGTCTTGAAGGAGTTCCCAGAGGTGCTGAGCACTTGTTGGCTGCTTTGCCTTCACTCTGAAATCCAACTCATCCCAAACCATCTCTAAACCAGGGCTATTCACTGTATACCTGTAAACTCCACCTCTTCACAACACACCTGATGGTCTCAAACACATTAAGAGGGCAAGAAATTCAAGAAATGAACTCTTGACAAGGCACAGCTGTTAACTGAAAGCCATTCCAGGTGACCACCTCATAAAGCTGACTGAGAAAATAGCAAGATGTGCACAGCTGTCAACTAAGCAAAAATAATGAAAAACCACTGAATTTGAGGTGTGTCCAAACTTTTGACTGGTACTGTAGATTCATTAGAATTCAGATGTTTACCTGCCACTCTGTGAATAAGGACATGACAAGGTTCTCCTAACTGACACTGTACATTGCCAAAAGTGATGATCTAATGTAAAACAATGTAAAATAATGAATTTCTTGGTTCTTTATTTTAATCCTTTTTTACTTATTTTACATACTCTTGCTGCTATCTTCTTGTAAAGTGTCCTTGTGTGTCTGAAAGGTGCTTATAAATAAAATTCTATTATTAATATTATCATTATTCATTATTATCGTGAGTCATTATTATTCTTGATGAACATAAACAGCCTTACATGACTGACCAATGGTCGGGTAATTTAGGAGTCAAAGGTAAAGCCTTGGTTAGTAACACTGATTGTTATTGTAGTCACACAATGGGATAATCAACAGAAAGTCAGAATATGTATAAAAGTATAAAAGGGAACATATGCTTTCTGACAGAGAGATTGGGAAATCTAGAGGTGCAAGCTTCACATTATGTGCATTCTTTGGTAATAGTACATTCACACAGAGATGATGACACACAGCAAACATCTGGTAGGCCCATACTTGTCCCAACCTACACACTGACAGATGATTTAGAGATACAGGCATAAAACTGTTCTGAGTACTGTAGGTCTACATGGTCTGAGTTTTACTTAATAACAGTATTATCACATAATAACAACTCCTTAATATTATTCATTCATTGTGATATGTCAAAAAAGGACAGAAAAAAGCAAATTAAACTTAAATACCATCAGCCATCAATGATGATAGCTAGTATCTTTTTTATTGCATTCAGCATTTAATTTTTTCATTTTATTTTTCATTTATTTCATTTTTTTATTTTATTTCATTTAAAACTCACAAAGCACAATGAGTTCGTTGCTAGCAGCCAGGATGCCCCTGACCATGTAATAATACTATAATAATTATCTATAATAATTATCTATAGTAATAATACTACTAATAATAAAAGTATGTAAGCTTCTAATTTCACTATCAGCATCAATATTGGTATTAGTGAGTACCAAAAAACATGTATTCAATCACATTTTACCGTGCACCTCAGGCTTCTCAAACTGATTTCTTACTGGGGATTTCTCGGAAATACAGATATTCCTGATATTTTCACACCAGCATTGAACTGTTGCATAACATCATGGCACCGTAACAAGATATCTGCCACAACTCATCCACAGATCTGTCTTTGCAAAGTGTTGGCGTGTGCCTGCTATCTTCATTTCACAACAGCTCTAAAGTTGACAGGCTGTAATCAGAAAGATTATTATAAATCTATTTTTTTAATACCCAAGTTGGTAATAAGAAAGATACCATCGCCTTGGCTATTTTCAGTTATTATAGCTATGGAAACGCTGGACTGCTATGTGAGCCTACATGCCCATAATTCCACTAAATCACAACAAAGAAAGCTGCCTACTGTTTTTTTTTTTCCCTTTTTTTTTTTTTTTGTTCATAAGAAAGATCAGTGTTCTGACAAGACCCTACAGCTAGCTGCTTGACTGGTTTCCAATGTAAAGTGTATGCTCACTGAAGATAACTACACACAATAAAGGAATGAACACAACACTAACATTAAATTAAAGACAGCAAATCAGAGTATGATTTAAGAGCTTGAATATAAAAAGTCTGGAAAATTAATAAAAATTAAATTCCGGCGCTCCTTGGGGCTTACGCATGGGGATGGTGATTCAAGGTCAGTTAGAGTGGGATGATAGGACCCAGTTCAGGTGCATTCTAGCCTTCACGGTTCCCAGATGTTTGTTTTATGGTGAATCATATACTGAATTTGTATATTTTTCAACATATAAACAAACAAAATTCTCAATACTTTCCAGATAGACTTCGTAATTCACTCAAAACCCCCTTGTGTGGCACTTACCTACCGGATGTCTAGGTGCACCGGGAACAATTCCGGCAGGACCAGAAACGCATTTAAAAAACATCCATGAGAGAATCTTCTTAGATTACCATCAACCATGAATCAAGAGCTACTGATGAGAAATACAGACACCAACGTGTGTGGTGGGAGGACAGAAAGAGAGTGAGAGTGTGAGATAGAGAGCGAGAGAAAGAGAGATGGCCGGAGCTTCATAAAAAATACAACACAATGATACGCATAGATGTTACTGTGCAGAACACCACATTTCCCTTCCCTATAGTTAAACTGTGAGTTTCTTCTGAAACGCCATGAGTTTGGTGCCAATTAGCTCAGCTGTTTGTGGATCTTACTCCTCCGCTCTAACAAATCCTGTGAAAATCAATGTGAGGAAGAAGGGTTTATGTAATTGAGCATTTATATAACTAGTTTGGGAGGTTTGTCATTTCCAGCCTCTGCTCTGTCACACACTGCATTGTATATTGCTGGAGAACCACCTACGGCTGCACACACACACCACCTCGCACTCTGCTGAGATATGACGTGAAGGCAACTGCAGGAGTGAGATGGCAATGCCATTCTTAGACGATGATGGTACTCTTCTCCAGCTTTGACACATACTAAGGGCTTCACAGACTAGCCATTTGGTAAATTAATTGGTTCATTAGTTGTGGAGATGTTGACTAGTTAGGGTGGTGGAAAAAACAGTAAACAGATGCTAACAAGATGCAGGCAGAAGGCCCTAGTCCCTCTTCCTTACTAGATAAAGCCAATTAGGAGGTTTTTTTGACCATACGATAACAAAAGTTGCTTTCTCACAATAGATCTCAAAAGATCATAATGTATTTTTCCTCATGATATTTTGTGAGTTATTTTCTGAGATTACTGTCATAGTCTAAAACTTGCATCAAATCAGTGCGGCTACTCACACACTGCCATCTATTGATATTATGGCAATTCTGCAGTATTTATATCCTATTCCTAATATTCTGATTACCATTTGTCTTGTGAGCCACAAAGCATTTGGGAAGCATCTGTGAAACATCATTAAATAACCATGGAGGTCCCTCGCATTAGCTGGCAATGAAACTGATCCCCCTGTTCAGGATGACTATAGTGTCCATGGAGGTACAGTATATTTACAGATTTCTGAGTTGCTTTTCAAGTCACAGAGACAACTTGAAAATTGTCTAGTACTTCCAAACATATGGCTAGATAGACAGATGTACTTTATTGATCCTGAATTGGAAAGTTGGGAAAACATATAGTCAAACTCAACTCCAAACTCACCAAATCTCAGGATCTGACCCTCTGAGCTGTAAGATACCTATGCTACCACTGTACCAGCTATTTTCTCTTTAGTCAGACCCTGAGTAAAGTAATAAAAGACAGATGATATACATGATGCATTGACTACCAATCACTATCCAAATGTACTCAGCTAATAGTAACACAAGCCAGCACATTGTAGGATTTCACAGCACATCAGCACATCGTAGCAGTACATTGCCAGCAAAAAGAGGTGGATCCAGACTTGTTTTTTGGACGCTACTGAGGCTGGAGTTGAACATGGTGGGAAAATCTTCCAGATACTCCTGCAGGCATTGTATCCTTCACCCATTTTAAGGATTGGTACATCATTAAATAGTGTAATATAATGCACGGATTTAGTATTTTGCTCATATATAGAACCTATGTATTCATGCATACATGCTAGCTTGTATTTAAACAAATAGACACATTGTTTTGATGACACGAGTGGTCACATAGACAGGTCTTGACAGATAACTATATAAGTCCTTGCAGATATGTAGTCTTTTTTGCAATAACAAATGGTCATCCAGTTTAGCAACCAATATCCAGAACCAAAATTGTACTTTTTTTTGTATACAGGTACTTCGTACTTGGTATTTTGAGAAGGAGATCTCTGGGAACACAATGGGTGTTTCCCAACCAGTGTGGGTGGTTTTCAACCAAATATCCAATCATCATTGACACAGCCGCCATTTCCCTAATCCAACCAGCTACTCCAACTGAAAACCGTACACTTTTTTTTTAGTTTTTAGCAAATCAGACTCAACAGACAAAATCTGCCCACTCTTATTGACTTTCATGGGTTGAAAATCCCCCACTCTGATTTGGAGACACCTACCTTTTTTCTACAAGATCCTTTACTTTGGCATTTTGGATCTGGTTCTAATTTGGAAGGGAGGTTTGATCAACTAGTAAAAATAGAAGTAGTTGCACAACTATACAATAAGCCACACACTCACTGACCTTAACCAAACAAAGAAGCCTAAGAATAACTGGCGCACATCAAATGACATCATCTGAATGGCAACAGTCAAATACAAACCCCTTACAGAGAATGTCCTTAATGCACCACCACCATCACGATGTTCTCAGTGACTGCTCATGCATTACATAAACCCACACTCATAGCTTACTCAGTCTCATCACAATTCAAAGACTTGCAGTCCAAGCAAAACTGTATTACAGCACAAGGCAGCACAAAGAGACAATTTGTCTTAGGTATACCCTAAGATAGAGCGACATATAAAAACAAAAAAATGTTACATAATGTATTCCCCAATTTGGCCAATTCCTATGCACCAGCCAGTTCTTCCCTATCATATAGGGAGGGTGTGGGATAACACTTGCTTCCTCTGAAACAAGCCTCTGGACCTTTTTCAACTGCTGCTCATGCTGTGTCACAGGGCAGTGTAACGCACTTGGAGAAAAACGCTATCCGCCCTTTTCCAATATAGAATTCCACAATTTTATTTTGTGCGATTACCATGATTTGAACTCTCAATATCCCAGCAATAGCGTGAATGCTTTTCTGTTGCACCACTCAGGAGCCAGAACTACTTCTGTGCCTATAGATGTATTAGACAGATGCCACGGTGGCCGGGAGTGAGGTCGGTATGTAGGTATCTCCTGTTCCTTTGAATTTGTCTTATTAATTACAAGAAAGGGAAAACTGACACCCTGGTCAGAGAACAACTGTTTATAACAGCTATAACACAAGTCATAACAGGAACTAACTTGGCTCACAGACATTCCGCAGCACTAAATATATCTAACCCTGCTGTATGTGGTAAGATTTCATTTACCATTTAAATAATGATTTTTTTTCATTATTATTATTTTTTAATTATGGCAGGGAAATTGTATAATATTAAAAGTAAGCGGATTTACCTGAGAATTTCAGACTAGTTCTACTTCATTTATCAAACAATCTGCTTGATACAATCCATGAGATATCCGTCCTTCTAAACATATCTGCACATCGCCAAAAGGGCAAGCATTCCTCAGTCGGGCTTTCAAAACACAACAGAAAAATCATGTTGGGGATTTAGTGGGGCTTAGCACGAATAAGCCATGATCTGTCAACAGGCAGAAAAAACAGATATATGATCTCTCACATATGCTGTGGAAGCTGTGCAGTAGTGCTGTTTAATGTCAGACAGGGAAAAAAAGCTAAGTAAAAAGTAACTGCAGATGGTTAAAAGGATCAATAATACAAAAAATATATATATTAATAATAATATATAAATAACAAAAAGCATAAATATTAATTTACACTTAATTTGTAAGCATCCATCAATTTGTAAATGTGAAATGAATCAAAATCTTCCTCTTTTATTTAAACTTCCTCAATAATAAGAATAGGAATAAGACTAAGACTAAGAATAAGAATAAGAATAATGGGTGGTGGTGCAACAGGTAGTGCTGTTACAGCAAGAAGCACCCGGATTTGACTCCCGAGTTTGCATGTTCTCCACGTGTCTCCTTGGGTTTCCTCTGGGATCTCTGGTTTCCTCCCAAAGCACCAGGAAAATTGGAGATAATAAACTGCCTATACACAGATGTCTGCCCTACTATGGATGGGTTAGTGGATGAACAAATGGATGAACGGATTGCCAAATGGATGAATGCATAAATGGATTTGCAAGGACAAATGAATGGATGGATTGATGGGTGGATTAATAAAACAATAGATGAAAGAATGAAGTGGGTAAGTGGATAAAAAGATAAATAAAGAATAAAAATAGAAGGAAGTGTGGCTCAGTGTAGGGAAAGCTGCGTGATGAACACGTACTGTACTTGTGGGTCAGCAGTTAACTTTACACTCACAGCAGGTTAGTTCACGGTTTAATTACAGACATTTATCAAAGTGCCATTCGGAAAAGCCTCCAGGACTTTCTCACACACTTCACACAGGTCATATACACACAGATCATACACATCTGAAAGAATAGCACCATGGCTGAATTGACCCTGATTCAAATATTCCAGCACCATGTGGAGTTTGTTGCTTTAAGAAGAAGAAAATGATATGTTTGCCAAAATAGCTCCAGGAGCAGTAGTGAGTCCCTCCACCTTGGAGAAGAAAGGAAAAAAGTTTTCCTTTTTACTTTTGGTTGCTGAGATTAAGGTTAGGGTAGGATTTAACTGCTACAATGCATAGGAATTTTGGTTAAAAAATAAAAACATGCATTTCAGAGTCAGGGAAGACAAAAAAAATATGTTCCTGAGCTACTGGAACACAAGTCTCTCTGGAAATGCTGTAATAATAATTGATTGTAATTCACAGTCAGGGTTGTCTGGTTTTCACAGTCAGGGTTGTCTGCCCCTAGGAATGAATGAATGTGTGTATGGTTCCAATGGTTCCCAGTTACACTTATCCCAAGAATTAACAATAGTCAAATGAAATGGTCATTGTAATTCTGCTTGAATACTTTTTTGTGCTCATATACCCACAACTAAAATTCCAATTATTCATGTAATATAATAATAATAATAATAATAATAATAATAATAATAATAATAATAATAATATTTTCTTTTTATTTATTTATGTATTTATTTTTATTTATTTAAACAGAGCGAGACAGGATCATAACAATGCCGATGCATACTGGCTATGAGCTAAAAAAACAGAATATTTTAAAAGAGATGTTTTGGTCTTTCACTTTGTTCTCAGTAACTGACAATCACCCTGACATTTACTATAAAGTTTTTTTTTATATTGCTATAAATTTATTATGGGCTGTGCCCCAAAACCACATACTGCTGTATTAAGTAGAAATTGTACATTTTTAAGCTGCAATAACACTTTAAAATCAGTCAGTCAGTCATTTTCTATACCGCTTATTCCCAGTTACGGGGTCACGGGGGAGCCGGTGCCTAGTCGGCAACTCTGAGC
>JANCOA010000054.1:2271819-2281856 GCA_024363135.1 Leptodoras oyakawai | reverse complement strand
CTACGATGGATTAGCGCCCTGTCTAGGGTTGGTTCCTGCCCTTGCGCTCAGAGTTGCCGGCTTGGCACCGGCTCCCCTGTAACTGGGAATAAGCGGTACAGATAATGACATACAGTTCTGTGCAAAGGTTTACTACTTCTACATTACTGAGTCAGTACAAAAAAATTATCTTTCCAACAAACAAAAAACACAGAAATGTTATTTTCAGACTTTTCTGACAAAAAAACATAATGAAGGCTGCTTTTTCCGTGCAAAAAAAGAAGTAAGTGTGACAGTCAAAGTCTCCAGAAGAGCTGTAGTAGATTCTGTTGTACTGACTCAATAATGCAGAACTGAAAAAAAAAACATCAGAGGGTGCCTAAGACTTTTGTACAATGCTGTACATTTATTTCTATTTAAAAACTTCCAGACTTCAAACAATCAAGTGAGCACTGACAGCAATGGAAACAGATCAGGAAAATTGTGCTTAGAAGCAGGATAGTATCTACCTGGACCAACCAGATGCCATCCTTAGTGTCTTCCACTAATTCATAAAAGTGCATCTCCCCACTAAAGCTGGTGCTGGAATCTGATCCTGCTTCTTCTTTTTCATTTTTTAAAGCTGAATAGAGCTCCCCTTGCATCAGTTCTCCTGAAAATCAAAAAAAAAAAAAAGATTAAAAGTGGCACTGTTAAATACAGACCTGACCTGTTGAAAGAAGAAACGCTGCTCTTTAAACCGTATCATTTAAGGTAAAGTGAACAAGTGATCTTTTTTTTTTTAAACAAATCCTAAGCTGATTCTCAATCCGCATTCTTGTCTGTATTTCTGCTCTTGGGTACTGGAGAAATGTCAACAGACCCAGCCCAAGAACTGTTCCAGTTAAAAGTCTGCATCTAGCCAAGTACAGTTTAAACGCCCGGATGTGTTCTTGCTCCGCCCGTGTTATCAGTTTGGCCAGATTTTGTGGATGCCTTCCATGAACGACTCATATTGGGGATTTTGCAGGCCAGTCCAGATCAATCACATCCTGGCATACAGGGATAGGAATGTTATGTTCCTCGGTAAGATGATGGACAAACGGCAGAACCTGTTGTCCAGCAGCTCAGTGTAGATACTGTGGGTCAAATTTACTGTCACCTTAACCATTTCCCTGTAATTAAAACAGCCCCAGAACATCACAGAGCCTCCTCCAGCTTGAACCACACCTTCATTAGATTCATCAGACTAGATAACACGCTTCCAGTCATGAACGGTCCAATATGTCTCTTTGCCCACTGTAACCTGCAACTTTCTCAAAGGCCTCTTGTGTGCCACTCGGCTCCAGATGTTCACGGTATGCAGTTCTTTCAGAAATTGGTTGTGAAGGACCCGTGTTGACAAGCAATACTTGCCTAGGAGCAAAGCATTTTTTTTTATCCACAATCCATGAAACGCTTTCATATTTTGGCCACATTTCTGACAAGAATTTCCAGTAGACCAGGATTTTTGCCACTGCTGGTAGACCCGTATGACCGTACGCTTGGATACACCTGCAAATTCAGCTTCTTTCTGCACACTATGGCCTTTGGCATGCCTAAATGCAACTAACCACTTCTATTTTCTAATCATTTACATCTGCTTTCTACACATCATAGGAAACAGTTTCTGCACTGTACCACCTCTTCTCGATCTATGAATCCCCTCACACACTCCGTAAGCATTTATAGCCCGATCATACCCTCGTGCAATGCCATCTGAAAGGAGTCTGAAGTTACTACCATTTTTGTCCGGGGATCTTATAACCCAATATCACGATTCTCAGTACATCATCATATCTGTTAATAACTTCACATTGTGCAAATAATAGACTCTTTAAAAGAAGGCTGTGCCAATCCAATGCAGAGTATCACCATCAAGGCCATTACTGTCCTGAAGTTTCGGATCAGTACTGGATCCAATTTTACATTAGTTTCTGATCCATACTTCAAGGTGTCTTGAAGAATGATAATAGCATGCCTCTGATTTCACATTGATTTCCTAACAGAAGCTTGCAGAGAGGGTGACACGGTGGCTCGGTGGGTAGCACCGTCGCCTCACAGCGAGAAGGTCCCGGGTTCGTTCCCCAGGTGGGGCGGTCTGGGTCCCTTCTGTGTGGAGTCTGCATGTCCTCCCCGTGTCCGCATGGGTTTACTCCGGGTTCCTCCCACAGTCCAAAGACATGCACGTTAGGTTGATTGGCATCTCTAAAGTGGCCCTAGTGTGTGTGTGACCTACGATGGACTGGCGCCCTGTCTAGGTTTGCTCCTGCCTTGCGCCCTATGCTGCCGGCTAGGCACTGGCTCTCCCGTGACCCTGAAAAGGAATAAGTGGTCAAGAAAATTAATGAATGAAGCTTGCAGAGGACCTCAGTATCAGATCAGCCCTGTGTATGACTGGATCCAGTATTGCTAGATTGTTTAAAATGGGAAGAGTCCCACCACTACCGGTTATCTTTAGGGTGTAAAACCAAGTTACCAGAGTTTTCAACCAGCTCTCTGACATCCCTCTTCTCGGCCAGGCCAGAGTATCCCAGTCCTCTGCCCTCTAGGATGGTCTTCAGCTTCTTAAAGCTCAGTGTTACAGGATCCACCAGCTGGCTGGCAAAGATTCCCGTCTCATACCACACAATGGCTTCGAAAAATCGAGCCAGGAGAAACAAAACCAAAAAGTAAAGGAGCAAGAAAAACAGTTTCAACCACATTTTAGTCAATTTCGAAGCGCCCCCGTGGCAGTTATAGGTATATTACGGTAATGATTACGGTAATGATTACGGTAATGACTGCGCTGTCTGACATTACAGACCAACAGGTAGCCTGGTGTATAACGGTGTCCTGTCTCTTCTTCGGCTGTTCTATGTTAGCAAACAACCTCACGAGGTTTTTTTTTCTTTGTCACAGATTTCCAATGGAAGCTCAAACAGCTGTCACGATGTCCATTATTTCCTCGTCGCACTGGTATAATACAGTAACAGTTACAATTTGCTGCTACACCGAACACCAGCGCAGCAGGCCAGTGTGTTGTGGCCCGGCCTGCACAGCACCCAGGCGGTCGACACTCTCATCTGGAGACGGTTTTACCAACTGGAACATGAATCCTGAATAAAATCAAAACACCAAAAAAAAAAAAAAAACTGAAAACAACTCAAAATAACCGCGTGTCCTTTTTCATTTCATTTCATTTCCAGCGTCGTGGCTTCTCTGCAACGCTCGCGCTGTTGATCAGCTGGTATACATAACAAAAATAACGTCATGGAGCCACTTCCGCTTCCGCCTTAGCAACCCAAACAGGGTTAAAAACAGCAAAGAAAACGGCATTCCGTTCTGCTCCACAAAACTGCATGTTTAACTATTAAACGTATTCGTATTGGGTTGTAAGATGAAAAGTATTAAATTATAAAGTTTAGCTGGAAGAATAAAAAGAAACCGTTGAGAAGAAGTAAGAAAGGTGCAATCCCAAACACGGTTTCAATGCACTAGGTAGGGTGTAAACTCTACTCTGTGTGATCTTCGGTGTAGTGCGCCTATGTAGACAGGATGGACGTGTGTTGAGATGGAACCTAAAATGAAACCACGGGGAAGGGCGTACTGAGCCTGACGCGTATGACGTGGCAGCTGAAGCAGCTCGCACTGAGCTGCCAAACCTCCTGCACAAAAACATCCACAGCTTCACGGGTGTTGCCGCTTTTTGGTGCTAAACTGCAGTCACGATTTCTCTCCAGGATGGAAGTCAATACATGCAATATTCAAGTCTTGTTGCAAGCTGCTGAATACTTGGAAAGACGAGAACGAGGTATTGTAGCCTTGGAGTTCTGGTGTTATTTCTTTGTAAGAATCTGATCACAGAACAGAAGAGTCCAGGACAATCAAGCTGATCAGCAAGAAATGTAGATAAATATATATACCGGGAATTATATTTCAACACCGGGATGAAAGAGTTTACACGCAGGGGGTTTGGTTAGGGTTTGGAAATGATAAGGAATGAGTTTCCGTGGAGAAACCTTGTGTTTGTCTGGAGCTCTTTTTCAGCTCCTCCATTGTACACAAAGGCGCGAACGGCGCTAAATTTGAAAAACTGTCCTCTGTGTACAAACACCGACCTCATTCACACACACCAGCCTGTTTATTTAAAAAAAAAAAAATAATTCTCATATCTTCTCTCATCTTTGTGCATAAAAAACACCAATCATTAACTTATCATTAAACCAGTGGCGCCAAAAAAACAATAATAAAACCCAAACACCAGAATTAGCTCACGCTAATATTCAGGCGTTTAATTATCCCTTTATTTTAGCGAAAAAATGAATGAAAAAATGTCTTCCAGTTTCCAAAAAAATATTTTTTGTAATTATTATTATTATTATTATTTCATGTCTGTTGTTTATTCAGACACCCAGGTTGTTAGTTAGCATGCTAGCTAACGCTAGTGTTGGTGCAGCTGGTCCTGGTGCTTCGCCCTGTTTTAATGCATTTAATGAATTTTTAAATTTTCTTCTTTTTTTTTTAACCAGAAGCCGAACATGGATACGCTTCGGTCCTTCCGTTTTACAGTAAAACGACAGAAAAAGGAAGCAAATCGAGAACTAAAAAGAATTCAGCCGGGAACAGCAGGTGAGTCGGCGGCGGTGGTTGTGCGCATGCGCAGATTGTGTTGGCTTTGTGTTTTTCCAGTATATTATTAGTTCAGTCCTGACAGTTTAAGGAGGTGATCTTGGGTGTATTTCTCCAGGGGATTCATTCTACAATCTACCAATTATTTGTTGATTGGTGTCAAAGTAAATAGTTTAATCTTAGTTAAAAAAATAAATAAATAAAACCAAAAAACATAACCCTCTCTTTCTATTAAAGAAAGAATAATTGATTTGAAAGAATATGTACACTGATTTTCCACATGGCTTCCTTTCGCCACCTGAAACGTTCACCTTGGTCGGATTTCTGTGCACAGGCTGAGCTGGTCAAACTGGAAGACCCTCTTTGCCAGAATAAATGGAAACGGTTTCAGGATCACCAAAACGAACATCCTAGACATCCTAAAAAAAACTGCTTTTATGAAAATAACACACTAGAAACCGGTCGTTCTTTGATCAGATCGATAAGTCCTAATGAAGCTGAAAGATAATTTCTTATATTTTGATGAAGAAAAGAAAAAAAGGTCTCCCAGTTTAGGTATGTTTTGGTAACTGGTAGTTCTGGCTACGCTGGATTTTTAAGCAGGGAAGGAGTGGAAATGGTGCAGTTCAGACGTACTGCATACCAGAATCTTCACATGCCTTAATGCAAAACCACCTCGCGTCGCTTAGATGATCTGAAATCGGAGACGGCAGGGTAAACCCTTACTGAACGAAAGTGACAGGGATCTCGTGATTGGGCAAACGTGCACCCAAAGTGTTCAAAGGAATCCATTATGTTGGATTTGTGTTACTGGCCGGAAAGGTGTGGGATGACTTTAGCATGCAGTAATGCTTTTGGTGCATTGTGGTAATCAGTGGTCATAAGCAGCCGCCATGCGTTCAATGCAATATTATTAGTATTACAACTTTAGCAGGAAATCTAGAAAGTGGTCATATCGTTTATGTTGGGCTAAAATGGATGGTTTTATTTTTCAGGTCTGTTCATAATGAACTGGAAAAGCACAGGTATGATTACGTCCATATATATATATATTTACCTCTGTTGTGAGTTCAGCTCGTCACACTTAGCTGAAATCGGGTAAAGGGAAAAACACGCAGTTCTGATTTCTGTGTGCAGGCGAGCTCAGTTGCGGCACTGTTTGGAGCAGCTGAAGCAGCAGGTCCCTCTGTCCTCGGATTCCTCCAGGAACACCACTCTGAACCTGCTTAGGCGGGCACAGATGCACATAAAGGTGAGGAAATGGCATAAAATGGCATTCGTAAGTATTAAAAGTGGCATTAAAAATGGCATTCTTAAGTATTAAAAGTGGCATTAAAAATGGCATTCTTAAGTATTAAAAGTGGCTTACCATGTTTTATAGGAAGAACTTCTATAGATGAGATCTTACCACCCATGCCTTTTATACATACGGTTTATTATAAATTCCATACAGTTTTTCCATAGAGCCAATTATACTTGCCACTAGATGGAGGACAAATGCAAAAAAAAGTGATGAAATGAGTGAATTTTATACCCATAATGAGGTCATTTGGAAAAGTGTAATCTCAGAGGGCTTTTTCTAGCTACTGTATGCTGAAGTGCCAGAGAAACTGGTATACTTGTTAATACTTGCTTAGAGGGAACGTTGCACAGTCCTCACACTGATGTTTTTCGAGGCCCTGGCATTGAATTCCGATGTTACTCGAGGCACGTGAAGCGATTCACGTCAGCCGACGCAGCTCACGTTCACCCGGAATCTTTTTACGGGCACGTCGCCGTCATGGGTTTGAGGTTTTGCCAGAATTCTTGTAGTCTCACCCTTTAAACGCTCGTACGTCCGATTTAGGGAGCATGTCTGGAATAAATCGTGGCAGACGTGCTAATTCTTGGAAGATGCCGTGAAACCGAAGATGGTTGCTTCTATCACCAAGAGCGTTTAGACTGACGAGCTTCGGATACTAAAGTTAAACATCGGGTTTGGCCTTCTTCACTTTCAGTTTCCTAACCCTCTGCCTGTTTGGGGTTGCAGGATGGGGGTGATTTAATTTGCATATTCATGCAGCATAAGCATAGATACTACACATAGATATTAATGTAAAAGTACAGATGAAGATTTTCATCTCATCGCAAACAGTAACTGCTTTATCATAGTCAGGGTTGCCAAACTTCCTAAATCTTACTTTCAGTATTAAATTTTTTTCAGTGTTAAATATTTACTGTATAGGCCTGTGGTCAAATTTGGTCACATTCAGCAGGCATCAGGTGTTTAAACTGGCTTCAGAAAATGTACTCAAATGGTCTTTGTTGTGTGTAACTCATTAAACATGCTCAATATATTAATATAAGGTTTAAATATAATTGAAGGAGCATGATAAAATCCGTGCAAGTCAACTGACCTAGTCTGGCTCAATATCAGCTCTACCAGTATGTCCACAAGTGTCATAAAGTGCCTTATAAACAGGAAGTATACTCTGCAGGATGCGTTTAGCGGCAGTGTTACTTGCCCACACCTAGAACGGAGTGTCATTCTGCCGTTGCGTTTTGTTTTACAGAAGCTGCAGGAGCAGGACGAGCGGGCCGAGCTGCTGAAGGACCGGCTGCGCTGGGAGCAGCAGGAGCTTCGTGTGCGTTTGCAGCAGCTGCAGAGTGGCACGGAGAGGATGCGCAACAACAGCCTGGGCTCGGCTGTGTCCTCCGAACGATCCGACTCGGACAGAGGTGATTGTCCGGTTGTAACCTGATCAGCTTGCGTTTTCACAAAGCGGCTTCGGGGATTGCCGAAAAGCAGCGTAGCCTTGCTGGTTATGTCTAATAGCAGAACATGAGAGTTTCATGAAATCTGTAGCATTCTTCTAATCGGGAGTTGCTAAGTTACAGCCACAGCTGATTTAACTTCGTATTAAAAAAAAAAAGTGATTCTAAATGCTGTTTTTCATGCAGCTAAATATAATTACAACTAGATGGAGGATAAAGGCAAAAAATACATGATATTTATACCCAATCTGTGTAAAATTGTAAAATAGATAAGATAGGAAAGAGTAGTCTTGTGGGCCTTTTTCTAGCTACTGTATGCTGGAGTGCCAGAAAAACTGGTACACCAGTTAATACTTGGTAGGTACCCCATGGGATCTTGGAAGGAACGTTGCACAGTCCTCACGCTGGTCTTTGTTGAGGCTCCAGCATTGAATTACTTGAAATCCAGCATATGTTACTTGAGACAGTGTTGCACAACTAGCACGTCAAAGCAGACGCGATCTAGACTGCCAACTAGTAAACCATGTTGAAAATCATAAAATCATGATGATGAATCACCATTCTGATGGCGGAAACAGCTCTAGAAGCTTCCATAGATATCTATCGCTTTATATACGTGCTGACTGACGCAAGCAGTGACATGCATAGGTGGTGTTATGTATTTTGCTTGGGCTCTCGTACCAGTTTTTCTGGTATACGCTGAAGTCCAGAAAAACTGGTACGGGAGCCCATGCAAAATGCATAACATGTTAAAAATACCTTGTTGCAAAAAAGGCATGCTCTCTCTTGGGTTCTGTTGCTTAACCGATTTATCAAGAATGAAAAAAGCTAAAACGTTGAAAACCTTGACTGCTTTTATTTACTACAGAGTGCTAATTCCATATAAACTTTGCCGTATTTATGCGTCATGGCTAAAGCTATCTGTATTGTTCTTATGATCCGGAAACACATGGCGCTAATGTTCTGTCTGCTCTCTTCTCGCAGAGGACGTGGAGATCGACGTCGAGAGCATGGTGTGGACTTTGGATTCTGACGGCTTGGGTTTATCGCACACAGACGCAGACCATAGTTACTCCTCTTCCGATCGTGCCTGGTTATGACGACCATAAAAACCGCTATCCTGTATTGCTGAAACATTCCAAAAACTGTATCACAATATCGAAGAGAAAAAAAAAAAAAGGAAAACCAAACCAAAAAGATGACGGCTTGCCACAGAAACGCACTGCTGCCATTTTCTAGCCTTCAGACTCAGGCTGTTTGCAAGCGTGACTGGATTTTTGGTAATATATGCTATTTTTATGACGTGGTGCTCTAAGATACACGGTGACGAGCGGAGGTGTCATGTATTTTGTTCTTTAATGTCCTGGTCATTCTTCTTGAAGCTGAATTGGCTCTGGGTCAGGGTCATCCTGCAGTATAATACTTGCTTGCACTTAGACCTTTCACTTATTTAACAAATGTTGCTCTGTAATTTTGATATGTTGCACAAAGCTGTCGCATCAGCACTTAACTTCCCATCATTCCCCCCTTCGGGTCGGATTGCTTCTGGTGAGATTTTTCATACAGATCATGTCCATATCAGTGTTTATCCTTTAAAAAGCGTTTTCTCTTCCGAAAGATCAGCAGCACTTATGGATTTATTTTCTGTGCAAGTGACGAAAACTATTTCTACTTGTTTTTCTAGTAAACCGTCTCATCTGCCCAGGTAACTTCAAACTAATATACTAAGATACTCGGCTATAAAGAGAAAGAGGTCGTCGAATAACGGCGTTTGTATTACAAATAAAATTCGGTAGTAATTCGATTAGCTGGCATGATCTCATTCGCCTTAACACCAGCGTCCTTCATTTATCTCTATATACCTATCTATCTATCTATCGGCATGTCAGTCAAGTATTTCTTACTGATTTGTTTAAGGAAATGGTTCATGCCTTACAAAACGGACACACTCGTACTTTTTAGGTCGGCTAATATTCTAGGTGTCCTTCAGATTCCTTAAAATTTTCTCTAAAAATGATTCCAGAAACGCGTAATGTACTGTATATTAGATCAAATGTAGATTAATAGTAAGCAGTCCTCCCCCCCTTCTTTAAAACGTAGTCTCTAGGCTTCACCGCTGAACGGTGTCACTATACGTAGGAGTCTTTTTAAATATGTGTATGTGCAACGAAATATGTCGAAATATCAGCAGTCCTGCTGCACCAAGCATTTATGCAATTAATTAACGTTCAGTTACTCCGTCTAAATATACACAGCTGAATAGTACACTGTATATGTGATTGTGAACACCAAAAGCCTTATGAATTTTTTTTCTTTTCTTTTTTTTTTGTATGCCTTTGGAACGCCATCACTTTTGTATTTATCTTCCCTCTGTGTATTCATATGTAGCATTTTTCTTACCAATGTAAACCTTTTGTACAAATAAATATTTTATGTATTTAAGTCCAAGTTCACGTTCAGTGTTTGGAAGTGCCGCCATTTAAAAAAAATTTTTTTACTTGAATGACGTACTGTGTAACAAAAGAAAGAAAATCCCAAATGTACAGTATAATGCCTCCATTTCTTAAATATAACCCTCACTCCGATGTTAGTTACTGTATGTACAGTACAGGCCAAAAGTTTGGACACACCTTCTCATTCAATGTGTTTTCTTTATTTTCATGACTATTTACATT
>JANCOA010000054.1:2255166-2265678 GCA_024363135.1 Leptodoras oyakawai | reverse complement strand
ATGAGAAACGGAAATCGGTGTGATCACGCGGATTCCTAAAACCGGAAAGGGGCGTGGTCACACCGATTCCTAACATATATATACATATATATATGTATATATATACAGTGGCAAGCAAAAATAGAGAACACCACACATTGTCATTGTGTAATTCTATGTGAAATTAAAATGAGAGAATTGAAAAAAAAATAACTGATCAAAATTAGAGAACACTTTCAGATACCTGCAAGTTATTGGTGTTAATCTGGCACCTGGTGCTAATTTCCTTAATTATCTGGCAAACCATATTTAACTGGCAGCCTAACTTTCCAGACTTCACTGCAAGAATGGTGAGCCGTTCCAAAGTGACTGAAACCCTTAGGCAGCACGTTGTCCAGATGAAGGCCAAAGGGGTGACCCTATCAGCCATAGGAAGAGAAGTTAGTCATTCAAAGACTGTGATTTCTAGAATATTGCATTTTCACAACATCACAAACTCATTCAAGTCCCCCAAGAAGGCTGGTCGCCCACGAAAGACAAATGCAAGAAAGGACAGGATAATACGCAGAATCTCCATGGGTAATCGGTTCAACACTGCAGCTGGAATCGCTCACCAGGTCAGCAATGAACAGGGTAAGGATCTGTCTCGCCATACACTGTTTCAATGTTTAAGAGCATTTGGACTGAAAGCCCACTCTGCAGTGACCTGCAAACTTCCCATTAGCAGAAATAATGAAAAAGCTAGATTCACATTTGCTGAGGAGCATGTTGTGTGGACAGAGGAGAAGTGGTCCAGAGTTCATTTCAGTGATGAAAGCAGTTTAATTTATTTGGGTCAGATGGGAATCATTATGTTTGTCAACAAACTGGGGAAAGATTGAACTCAAAGTGTGAAATGAGGTCAGTGAAAGGTGGAGAAGGAAGTGTCATGGTTTGGAGAATGTTTTCAGCAGCAGGAGCTGGATCTCTCATACAGCTACATGGCAGAGTAAATGCAAGTGTATATCAGAACCTTCTTCAACAACATGTGGTTCCTTCCTGGCGTTCATCACTCAATCAGCCCGCAATTTTCATGTAGGACAATGCCCCCTGTCACACAGCAAAACGGGTTAAGCAGTTCCTTGAAACTGAAAACATTGAAACAATGAAATGGCCAGCCCAGAGTCCTGGTCTAAACCCAATAGAGAACCTCTGGAAAATCATTTGTGACAAAGCTTATGGCCAAGAAACCCAGAACAGTCACAGGACTGTGGATGAGACCAAAATCACACCAGTGCAGTGTGAGAGACTAATGATGTCCTGTGGCTGCAGATGCGCTGAAGTCATTCAAAGCAAAGGCCTGTACACTTCCTACTGATTGGTGTCTCTTAAAATCTTCTGAAAATTTAGTTGGAATCTTTCTCTGTGCTACAATCATTACTGTTCTCTAATTATGATCACATTTTCTGCAAAATAAAGGTTTTATGTTGACATACTTTGGTTATTTTGTAAAACACTGTTCTAGTGGCATTACAAAAAATCATTAAAAAGTTGATCAATGTAGATTTATTTGTTTATTTTTTTGTTTTATTTATTTATTTCAGATTTTTAAAAAAACAAGGGTTCATACATTATTCTCTAATTTTGCTCTCCAGTGTATATATATAACCAGGACAATAAGACTGACAGTTTTTATCCATGGGCCATCAGACTTGTGAACGACTTACACATACTTCCCTTTAACATCACCAAACACACTGAACTCCACATTCTACTATCATTTGCAATAACGCACAGTACACTTTATGACAGATGCCATCTGTTATTTATTTTTGCTGCTCTCTGCTCTTTGCTGTTGGTTTAGGAGCCAAATCATTTTTCACATGGTGATATAGGTTTGGAATGATTACTTAAAAGCTGCATTTTTTGACTCCTCTTGTTGTTTTTACCTTATTTTAAAATGAGGTTGATGATCTGAAATGTGATTTAAATGTGTCCAGCACTCTATGTCATCACAGTAAAAAATGTCAGTGGAAAATACACTGTAAAAACATATAGTAAAAAACTGTAATATTCTGGCAGCAGGGGGCACCACTTACTTTTGTTATTAGAAGTACTATAAATCTAAGACAGTTTTACACATTAAATTGTATATTACAAAAGCCCAAGTTTAAATAAACTGTCAGAGTTTATTTTGTAAGTGTTGTGGGGGACAAAATGTAGCTAACCTACATTTAAAAAATAAAATGCTTTTATTTTGACAGTTTATTAATATCAGTTTATTTACTGTCATTTTGAAATACAAAGAAAAACTGTACATTTTACTGTTGAAAAACTGTAAAAGACTATTTTTTACAATGTAAGTAATCAATAAATTATTGTAAATTTAAGAAAAGCAATAATGAGACATGTATTTAAATTATAAAAAAAATGTCTATAATATTTATACACAGTAACCAAACTATAAATAGACACTACTGGTGTAATTGCTGTCAGTTTGTACTGTAATTTTAAGAGATTTCTGTTACAGTGTTTCTATACTGAAATGGAAATGTCAGGACTTCACAGTCAGGATGGCCAAGACTCTAGCATGGGCAGAAATCTCCAAATTTAGAAGAAATATGAAAATTGTAAATTGTGCCTTCCATAGCCGGAAAAACAGACCCACCTCCAGCTTGAGTGCTCCTCCCCAGAAGTAACTCTCTAGATCCTCTCCTATTCGCTCACTGTGGGTCACTTCCTGAGGTCATGGAGACTCACACACATGGAGCCAGTCACAGTCATCAGGAGGAGTTCCCTTTTTACTTGCTAATGTATGCCTGCCTCTTGCCTCATATAAGGTAAAAGAATTGTTTTTGTTCAAGTGATGCATCTTTCAAAAGAGAGGTTTTATTGGGAAAGTCCCTCAGTAGAGAGAGTAGGACCATTTGAATTACTCAGCTGCTATGGTCTACTCTTTAACTACTCTTTCACAACTGTACCAATGTCACAATTGTCCACGCAGCAGCACCCTTCTGTCTAGGCTTTTTGTTCAATGCAGACCTTTATGCCATGGAAAAGTCTAAGGTAAGTTTTCCTCTTACATATCACAGTTATAATTTTTTTATTACCTAGCATGACTTATGGTGGTAAATGTTTATTTTAAATTTGACTTTGAGTATGTTTGAATATGTTGCCAATACACTGTCTCAGTAAACCATATCAAGTTACATCAAAATCACTAAAACCAAACTATGAATGTGCTTGAAGCTGTGATTTAGCACCCAGACTTCTGTATGTCATGGATCATTAGCTTATCTGTGCATGTATAAAACAAACTCATTCAACCAATTATATCAAACAGGTTACATATTGTATCAAGTAGACAGCTCTAAGTCTAAATAGATTTTTATTCAGGAAATCAAGCACAGAGGCATATAAATAGATACCATAAATAGTATGAATAAAATATTTTGATTTTATAATGAAGAACTTGAAGAACTGCTAATTATTAATGTTGTATAGAAGTCTCCACCCTATCTCATCCAGTCCAGGTTCAGAAAGTAAAGCAGATAATGAAGAGGAATAGTGAAGAACAAATAGTGTCAGCTTTCTACTCTGCAAGCAAAAACTTGTTTCTCTCAAAGAAAAAAAGGTATATTTCGAAACACTATTTAATTAAATGGCTGCTGTCAAATGACAGCTAAATAATGACTTAATGTTACTCATTGTATTGTAGTGATAGAATATGTATTGTTGAATGGACATGTGGGTATATGTATATTTGACAGATTAATAAATTAGAAAGTGAGGTGCAGGAAGTTCATGAACTGGAAACTATGACAGAAAGAGAGGAAGTACATTATTTTCCTAGGAGTCTGGGATCCATCAGAGCCAAGTGCATTCACATGACCCAAAAGCCCCAGTTTTCCCTTACTGCCACATGCCCCCCTTCTCAAGCCTCTTCAAATCACTGATCCCAGGGTCACTTTCACATGAACAGAAAGGGGACTGAGGGTTTCATTTGGGATTTGGAGAGCCCAACATCTTTAAATGACGCCATCATAAAATGAAACAATTGGCTTATGTATGTTCACATACTAGAAGCTAGGAACAAGTTATGTGTGTATGTTTTGGAATGTTTTCACACATCCAGTCACTTCAAATCCTGTTTCAAATCCTTCAAATCCTGTACTTTCATTTAATGTGCTATTTTAAAACAATTTACTGTCATTCTGTCATTGCAGCATTGATTTTTAGATAAAACCTGAGACTGGGTGCCTAAGAAAGGTAAGGTGTCTACCCAGGCCTCCAGTTAAAGACAGCTAAATATCACACACAAACAAAGCAAAGTACAGAAAGTAATTATAATGTATCCAAAAAACAAAAGTATAATTAAATAAGATCAGAAAAGGGAATCTTCAAACGTCAACTGAAGACCCACCTCTTTCAAGCGCACTTGAATGAGTACTAACTCAAAATTTTTAGCACACTTATTGTATTCCCTATGTCGTCTTGTTCACTGGTTTTGTGTAGTTTAGGAATACTTGGGTTTTGTGACTTTTACTTGTAATGTTTATTAGGTAGAATATGGTTAAATTCTAGCAGCATCATTGCTCAAAGTAACTTGAATTCAGGTCTAACAGCCTTAGCTTTGGATATTCCAAGTTAACGACTAAGCACTCTTGTAAGTTGCTCTGGATAAGAGCGTCTGTTAAATGCCATAAAGGTAAATGTGGAATGTAGCTGTTGCATTATAGTACATATTATCCCCTTGATGTGAAAGAGCAGAGAAAGAAACTAAAAACCAGCCCACTACCATGTACCCCCTCATGTTCTTACTGAGATTATTTGAGCAGATGAAGAGAAATGAAAAATGACCTTAAAAGGCAATGTTTGCATGTGCAAGCGCATTTGCTCTACATTATCAGCACAGTGTCTGTGACTATGTAAACACTGTTTCTCCCATGTTGGTGGAGGTAAGCACTCAGCACCAAGCCAAGTCAGAGAACAGCAGTAAATCTCAATTACTATCCATCTTTCTCACTTTCACACACGCACACACACACACACACACACACACACACACACACACTATTTCTATTTACATTAGTTGTCTGTATACAATGTTTTCATGAATGTGTTGTAGATACATATCAGTAGTTGACAATTTGGTTGTATTTGTGGTCTGGTTTCTAAACCAGACCAGATTTTATTTTCACCTTCAGATAGCACTGTGTATTACTAAATAATGGAAAATATGCAAAATGATGAAGTAAAATACATTTGTTCAACATAAGCTGTTTTACACAACAGTCTTGCATATAATAAAAAGAATATAGCTAGGAGTAAAAGATAGATGACAACATGTTATGCATATAACAGAGCTTTATTTATTTTTATTTTAGCACCTTTATATATACATGAAACTCGTGTAGTCAAAATTTCAGATACAAAATCATAATCTTTGCAGCTACATGCAAGAAAATACCTAAAGAATAATGTTCTGTAATGCCATTATGTAATATTTATCACTTCAGCAATGGTAGTGACTTCATTTCTTGGCTTCTCCATCACCTTTACTCCTTTTTGCCTTTTATGTCACACTCCAGCAGACTGTGACTAGAAAAGGGAATGTATGCAGTCAGCACAGGGAGACAGAAGGGGAGGGACAGCTACGCTTAGTAGTGACAAACTATCTGCTTCCACAATCACTAGTCATGAGAGGTTGAAAGAGTGTTTATCACAACCACAGCTACATTTTCCATTATCCCAAAATAAGATTCCTCCAGAATTCCTTATATGGGCTCAAGGAGACTCCAGATGAGGTAGCTGAGGCAATCAAAACCTCATGTGTCTTGAAGAATGCTCAGAAATAGCCCAGGAATTTTTTGGTTGCTTTTTTATTTAATTTCCTGCTCTAAATAAATGCACTGCAATTTCTACTAGGGGAGATATGTTGAGTATTTACAATTTAGGTATATTTTTGCTTTTAGTAATTAATTATAATGTTTTGTTATAATTCATGTTATGTTTATTATAATTTAAGTTTATGACAAGTTCTTCTTAAATGCAGGTATGAAAAATGTTTTCTTGTGGACCATTGAAGGCAGTGACAAATCAAGGTGCATGGCATTCCTTACACCAACAATGAGTCTGGCATGTCAGATGTTCACCCATCACTCTCCCCAGTGGTATTCACCTAAAATTTGACTATGAACATATAAATAAGATAAATAAGTGTTTATGTTTTGTTTCACAGTGGTACATCATGTTACTGCTGGTTAAGGAGCCTTGCTGTTCTGGGGCTTGGCCATTCAACATAATGCATACTTTGTGCTGGGAAAGTGAAGACCCTACATATGGTTTTGTTTGTCTGTGGTTCAATGAAATACAGCTCACATATTTACTTTGTTTGTGGCACTGGAGCTGATAAGTATTTTACTGTTAAATCTTCTAGATTACTTTTACATTGACAAAGATCAGGGGCTTATCACAGATATTAATATCCTAACTGCAACAAATATAACTCACAGTAAAACAATGCCCTACACTATGGGAAGGATGAAGAACAGATGTAGTATGTATTGAGCCTGGGGTTATTGTGCCTATTCTCTCAGCCGTCTTAATGATAAGAGTACATTTTACCTGCAGAAAAAAGGAATGTGAATGTGAACGAGCCCTCAGGCCCAAGGTGCAGTGCTGCATCTCTGGTCAATTGGGAGTCTGAGATGAAGCACTGTAGCACGGGAAGAGGGACACTGCTACTTTAAACACACATCAGCATTTGTATTACCTTTTTATTAGCCAGATATAAAAATAAATGTAGAATAAAGTAATAATAAAATAATATAGATCAAATATCTTTGTAAAAATGTAGCTATGATAACTTTTTTTTTCTAACATATTAAAGGAAATCAGTTCTGAGTATAGATAGGCAATTGGATCTCAATATTTGAGGATCTGAGTTACTAATCAGAAGATTGTATGTTCCTAGCTCTGCCAGTTTTTGCAAGTCACTTGGGTAAAAGATTTTCTCAAAGGAATAAATGACAAATGTTTTAAGATAGTATTTAGCTCTTTGTGGTTTCTTTTTTGTCTAATATACACTTTTTTCCCTGTCCCCGGGGTCCAGTTTTCCCAGGAATCCCTTGGGAAATTACAAAGGGGATTCCTGGAAATACTGTTCTTGGGGGTGGGGTTAGACAACATGAATGTCAGATAAATTGTATCATATTACATTGTAATTACTTGTTAAGATTGTGGTTAACATGGGATAAATAAACAATGTACATGCCACAGTAATAAAGTCTTCTTAATATTTTGTCTTAAGTAACTTGCAATTCAAACACTAACAGAATGTCATACTCTTAATAAACTTGTGATTGATGATTCAAACCATAAATATGAAAAGAAAGCTTATCTATCAAAACATCTTAAATTGGGTTACAAACTGGTCTCAAATTTAAAGCATGATGCTAAAAATACATGGCAAACAGCAAGTACCAAAATCTTGCAATGGTTTTGTGTATGAGAAATACAGTTAAGTTTAAGTTAAAGTTTTGCAGATAGAAGTAAAGGGTTTTTTAGCCCATTGACATGCTCAAACGGTGAACAGGAACAGCATGAACCATAGGCATTCACTTGGGGCATTCCAGGCTTTCAAAATATAACTAACAATGTAGCAGGAATCTTTACCCTAAGTATGGCTCTTTGGTGCTATTGCCCTGTGCCTGACACCATTCCAGTCTACCTACTGCATCCACGTTCTAACTAAGGATTCTGTCAGACAGCCGAAATGGATTCAAATGCAGGTACACAACAGCTTTATTTAGAAAGCTATAATTTCCCCCCTAAGAACTGCTTTGCATGCATCCCAAAGAAACAGTAGGAGCACCTCTCATTATTATTTTCATCAAAGTAATCATTTATAGCTATTTAGATTTAGATTCCTTAATTCTGATAAGAAAAAAGAACTTGTAATAGGACCACATAGTAACTTTGGCATGGCCTTTCAATTACATCATGTACAACTGTAAAAGGCCTTGGTGTGATTGTTTATTCCAGTCTTTAATTTGAAGTTCATGTAGATAATATTATTAGGAAAGCCTTTCATTTCAGAAATATTGCTAAAATAAAAAATATTATCTTGTAGCTTGGTGCAGAAACATTAGTTCATGCTATAGGTTGGATTATTGTAATGTCTTGTTGTTTGGATGTAACAATAAGTGCATAAACACACTCTAGTTAGTTCAGAATGCAGCAGCCAGATTCCTTACTAGAACCAGAAGATATGACCACATAACCCCTCTTAATAATCTTATCCGCACTGACTTGGCTTCTAGTCAAATATCGCCTTGATTATAAACTACTACTATTAAACTATAAAGAACTGAACGGTCTCGCACTGCAGTACATGAGTGAACTTTCAGTATGTTATGATCTGCCATGCCTACTTCAATCAGAAGGTGAAGACTCTCTGTTGGTACCTCAAATAATGAAGGCTACAGCAGTGGGCAAACCTATTTGTTTAGTAAAGTCTTTTCACCAGCTTTATAAATTTGAGGATGATGGAAAATTCACTCCACCACCTTGGGCCAGGACAGGGAAAATGTCCTGGGTAATAGTGGGTCAAGTCGAGCCATACTTAAGGCACGAAGGGCGCTGGGTACACATTGAGCTTTGATCATTGTCATCAGGTAGGGAGGGGTTGCAGAGTTTTTGGATTTGTAGGCCAGCATCAGGGTTTTAGATCTGATGTGAGCTGATGCATTCAAATTCTCTGAATGTTGGAAAGGAGAAGCCTGCATGAAAGGGTCAGGTTAGCTACTAGGTTAGCCGTGAAAGAGAGCTGATCATCTACAACTACTTAAAGGCTATGTACTTCTAAAGATAGAGTGATCATGGTATTCTCCAATAAAATTGAGAGATGACAATGAAGACTGGCAACTCCCAGGATGTAAAGCAGCTTAATCCTGCATGGATTTAGCTTGTGGTGGTGGGCTGCCATACTTGAAGCAATGCTAGAGCTGGGGGAAAAGGGAGTGGTGGATCTTGTTGACTTTCTCCTCAAAGAAGTAAACAAAATCCTGAGTAGTGAGAGAGGTGGGTGAAGGAGAAGGGGGAGGGTTGAGAAGGCAAGAGAAGATGCTGAAAACTGACAACTTTGCAGCTGTTACTTCCTTACCACTGAACCGTTTATAGGCCTTAAACAGATCATAACCTAAATACTACCTTAATACCAATCAGCACCCTACTCATGCCATGATTATAGCCTTATTAGTTGCCATAATGTAAAGAACAAACAAACCATATTGTCATCTTATCATTTAACAAGATACTGCACAATACTTTAAAAAAGGAATTTAGTATTCAGAATTTTTAGACTCAAGAATTTAGTAGTACCGTAATAGAAATAGTATATACAGCTATGTACAATGAAAAAACTATTGTTTTAATGGACACCTGAAAGGTTCAACAGACCTAAGGTCAGATTTATATACTGACGCTGCCATCTTGTGGCGTAATATGATATTACAGCTACAATTATTGAATCATTCATCCATTCATTTATTTATAAAGCTAATTATTATATATTAAGCTTATTATATTGCACTGGGGCGCAGTGGGTAGGGTTTTGTGGGTGGGGATGTTGAGTGCTTATTGGGCGGAAGGCAGGGACACGCCGTGTTGAGGCCACCAGTCCATTGCAGGGCCGACAGACATTCTGTCTCACACTCACACCCAGGCACAATTTAGTTAATGACATATTACGGTAACTGAAAAACATAGTACAAAGTGACTTTTGAATTGTGTCACTGGATTGCTTCTTGTTGCAACTACATCAAAATTGGCAAAATTTGCATAAAGTGGCATAATCCGGCTACATTGCCGGAACTGGAACTGAGTGAACGCTGGTGGATGTGGCTGCCGCTGCTCATCTGGGTATTTCCTCAATTTTTAAGCCAAAATCACGGTAAATTGATGTTCTGGACTGCACTCTGTACAATTCTGTCTACCATTGCCACTACAAATTGACTGAAATACTCACCTGAGGAACTGTATCGACTTCGGCCAAACTACGAACTTCCAAATGAACTCGGACTCCATCGAGATATTCTTCGGTGTCCGAGATATATGCATCGAGGATCTCGCCGAAACTTCAGTGTTCGTTGTGGAAATGAACTATTTGTACATTCTGATCTTCGTGACAGCGGCATCAGAGGAGCTCTAACCGGCGTATGGATCATGGTGTGCTAATGCCAATAGCTAAAGCAGCCGTCAATACACACACGACCTGTTTAAAATGTGCTCTTTATAATATTCGATCTATCACCAACAAAGCCCTTTTGATTAATTATTTTATTATGAACAATAACCTGGACTACTTCTGTCTGACGGAAACCTGGCAGCGAGAGAATGATTATTTCCACCTCAATTCACCAGCTCCACCTGGGTTTGTTTATACAGGTCCTTCAAAAAAAATTAAGATCCTTGAGGGACCTGCGGAAGCAGTGGACTGAGTCTGGAGTAGAAACATCCAGAGCCACCGTGCACAGGCGTGTGCAGGAAATG
>JANCOA010000054.1:2147730-2160717 GCA_024363135.1 Leptodoras oyakawai | reverse complement strand
ACACACACACACACGGACAAAACTGCTTCGTGCAATCCCACTCGCATTTTCTTCAGGAAATGCACCTCTCTAGTTATTATTATGATTCTTTTTCTCCGATAAAACACATCGCACAGCTTAAACTGTAAGGCTTACAGACACGAAACTTGGTCAACTGGTAGTAGTCCCTCCCGCTACTCAGGCGCAAAATATTAGGTCGATCGGCCTCATGGTGGCACTATAGCAGAGAAAATCGCATTTGTGTTTATTTCTCACAAGGAAATTTTTTTACATTTGACATTTTTTTCCATGTTCCTTGGCTCCAAACTTTCTTAAATTTGAACTATAGAGCTCCGCCTACTTAGATTTTGCACTAAATAGCCAAATGTGCAAAACCAACTGTCACGAATTAGTTCTAGGATTTTCACTCAGGTAATGTAAAAAATTTTTTTTTTTAATTAAAAAAAACGGAAAAAAATTCAGAGGCCCCTACTGGTCAATAATTACCGAAAAATAAATTAGACTTTTGTATACAACATGGCTCCCACATGCTAACAAACACATACCACAAATTTGAAAAAATATATAATTAATTAAAAATGTAATAACTCAAGAACGCTTCTTCAAAAAAATCTGAAACTTGGGACCTAGTATTAAAACTAGAATCTGAGGTCAGAGGTCAAGCTTTGTGCATATATATCGCTAGGTGGCGCTATAAATGATACAAACACATTATTGCATATTTCTCGGTGCTTCTGCAGCTGACCAAGCTGAAATTTGGCAAGGACAATCCAATTGACAAACTATAACTACCATGTAAAGGACACTTTGATTAGTTGACGCCATCAGCCAATAAGCCTTCAGCAGGCATTTTTACACACTTCCCATTAACCAATCAGTACCAAACTTGACGTGTGTTCACATATAGGGTCTGTACTGACCCACCGAGTTTCTAACAATTTGGCCACTAGGGGGCACTATTTAAAAAAAATTTGGTTTATCAAGTGGATGACAAATTTGTAATTACAAGTCTATTAAAAAAAACGTTGATTGTTCAAAAATTGCTTTTTTCGAACTAGTCTTTGGAATTTTGTTCAGTTGCCACAAATTTGGCCTTGTTACAAACTTTATAGTCTGTTGATAAATAATTTTCAAAAAAATCCTGACTATTTCACTCCCCATGGTTTCCCTCTATCAATCAATGCTTGCAGATGTGGCCTTTCAAACCTAAATCACTGTAACTCATAAGTCTTTGCTCAGATCATTTTCAAATTTGACACTCTGCTAATGAATCTGCCAAGTTTGGTACAGATTGAACGTTAGGGGGCACTATAGCGCTTAAACACTCAAAATCATTAAAAATCATATTGTGACTATACTGTGAAGTGTACACATGAAGTTTTGGTGGCTAATGATTCAAGGTAACATTTTGAACATATTTGCCATAACATTTCATGTCAATAATTACACTGTTTTTTTGTTATTTTGACTTTTGTTCATTTAGCCAATAAGCATTCAGCAGGCCTTTCACGTGCTTTCCATTAATCTATCAGGACCAAACTAGACATGTGTTCACATGTGAGGTCTGTACTGACCAGCATCAGGCCTCGGTCTGCCACAGGTCGAATGGGCACAGGGCGGAGGACCCTGTTAATCACCGCTTGCGGCTATATTTATTATTATTCTTCTTTTTCTGCCTTAAAACGAATCGTACAGACCAAACCGTAAGGCCTACAGACATGAAACCAAATTGGACACGTGTGTTCACATGTGGGGACTGTACTGTCCAAAGTCAGGTCTGCCACAGGTCGAATGGGCTCCTGGCGGAGGACCCCATTAATTGTCGCTTGCGGCTATATTTATTAGGTGTCCGTAGCGCTTGTGTGCAAAGACCCCTATTGTAATTGTTCGGATTTTTATTATTATAATTATTACTATTATTATTATTATTAGGGGTCCATGCTTAAATTTGAACTATAGAGCTCTGCCTACTTAGATTTTGCGCTAAATAGCCAAATGTGTTAAACCACCTGTCGTGAACTAGTCCTAGGATTTTCACTCAGGCAATGTTAAAAAAAAATAAAAAATAAAAAAAAATTCTATAAAATTCAGAGGCCCCTACTGGTCAATAATTATAGAACAATTTTTTTTTACTTTTATATGCCACATGGCTGCCACATGTTAAACACATACCTCAAAAATAAAAAAGTTCATAATTAATTAAAAATTCAATAACTCAAGAACGCTTCATCAAAAAAATCTGAAACTTGGGCAATTGGGGCACTATAAATGATACAAACACATTATAACATTTTTCTCCACAGTTCACAGTAACCAATCAGTACCAAACTTGACATGCGTGTTCACATATGGGTCTGTACTGACCAGACGAGTTTCAAACAATTTGGCCACTGGGCGGCACTATTAAAAAAAAATTTGGTTTATTTTAGTCAGATCTTCAGTTTTTGACATACCCATGGATTGTTCTTATAAAATCTATTTTAAAAAGTGTGGTTTTGTTGTAATTGTTGATTGTTCAAAAATTGCTTTTTTTAACTAGTCTTTGGAATTTTGTTCAATTTCCAGAAATTTGGCCTTGTTACAAACGTTAGTCTGTAGATAAATAATTATCAAAAAATCCTGACTATTTCACTCCCCATGGTTTCCATCTATCAATCAATACTTGCAGATGTGGCATTTCAAACCTAAATCACTGTAAACTTTTGGCCAGATCATCTTCATATTTGACACACAGCTAAACAATCTCCTCCGGATCAGGACTGCCAAGTTTGGTACAGATTGAATGTTAGGGGGCGCTATAGTGCTTGAAAACTCTCAAAATTATAAACAAAATCATATTGTGACCATACTGTGAAGTGTACAGATGAAATTTGGTGGCTAATGATTCAGTGTTACATGTTGAACATATGTTATTAGGGGTCCATGCTTAAATTTTAAATATAGAGCTCTGCCTACTTAGATTTTGCGCTAAATAGCCAAATGTGCTAAACCACCTGTCGTGAACTAGTCCTAGGATTTTCACTCAGGCAATGTTAAAAAAAAAAAAAAATGCTGTAAAATTCAGAGGCCCATACTGGTCAGTAATTATTGAAAGAAATTTGTCTTTTATATACAACGTGGTTGCCACATGCTAACAAACACACAACACAAAAAAAAAAAAATCATAATTAATTAAAAATTCAATAACTCAAGAACGCTTCATCAAAAAAATCGGAAACTTGGGACCTAGTTTTGAGACTAGAATCTGGGGTCAGAGGTCAAGTTTTGTGCACGTCACTAGGGGCGCTATAAATGATACAAACACATTATTGCATTTTTCTCTGCGGTTCTGCAGCTGAACAAGCTGAAATTTTGCAGTGAGAATCCAATTGACAGACTAAAACTAGCTGGTAAAGGACACCTTGATCAATCGGAACTACTTAACACCATCAGCCAATAAACATGCAGTAGGCATTTGACATACATGTCAAGTTTGGTACTGATCGGTTAATGGGAAGTGTGTTCACATATGGGGTCTGTACTGACCAGACGAGTTTTGAAAAATTAGGCCACTGGGGGGCGCTATTTAAAAAATTAGGGTTATCTTAGTCAGATCTTCAGTTTTTGACATACTAATGGATTTTTCTTATAAAACCAAGTGGATGGCATAAATTTGTAATTACAAGTCTATTTTTGAATTAGTCTTTAGAATATTGTTCAATTGCCACAAATTTGGACTTTAGAGTCCGTAGATAAATAATTATCAAAACAATCCTGCCTATTTCATTCCCCATGGTTTCCCGCGGTCAATCAATACTTGAGAATGTGGCCTTTCAAACCTAAATCACTGTAACTAATCAGTCTTTGGCCAGATCATCTTCACATATGACTCACAGCTAAAAAAAATCTCATCCTGATGACTGCCAAGTTTGGTACAGATTGAACGTTAGGGGGCGTTATAGCGCGTAAAAACACTCAAAATCGTTAAAAATGATATTGTGACCAGATTCTCTGAAGCTTTTGATATTATATACTGTAGATGGTGGGGTATTTAAAGTCTTCACACTTTTATGTTGAGGAATATTTTTCTTAAATTGTTCCACACATTTCATACACAGTTTTGTGCAGATTGATGAACCTCTGCACATCTTTCATTATGAGAGACTCTCTTTTGAGATGCATTGCTGCCATCTAGTATGAGCTAATATTTTTCATTCATCTTCATTCATCTTCTTGGCCGCTTATTCCTTTTCAAGGTCACGGGGGAGCCGGTGCCTAGCCGGCAGCATAGGGCGCAAGGCAGGAACAACCCTAGACGGGGCCTAATATTTTTCATGAAATGGTTAAATGTCTCACTTTCAACATGCAATATGTGTTCTGTGTTCTATTGTGAAAAAAATATAGGTTTATGTGCTTTGCTAATCATTCCACTCTGTTTTTATTTACATTTTACACAATGTCCCAACTGTTTTGGAATTGGGTGGTACTATGCATGCATACTTCAACTTTGAATATAACTCAAAGAATGAAAAATACCATAAAACACTGCCAGTATGCACTAAAATCTAACATAACTGCAGTCTTTAGGGGCAGGTGAAAGGCAAGAACACATTTATATAATGGTCAGAATGTATTTCTTCTGAATATCCTAAGATGCATTATCTGACCATTTTTTTGTTGAGAAAATGATGGAACCCCAGTAAAACCTACATTCAATCACTTTATGGTTTTACCACTTTTATACTAAAGGTATAACTTGCACTCAACAGTACACGGTACTAAATTACAGGTTACTGAACCCTAGTATTGAACTTTAACTAATTTAATCCTAATTTATATCTGATGACAATATATTTGATATCCTTTTTTATAGGTTTCTATGTCTAAGTTCCAGGAGCTACGGTACAACATCACACTCATTCTAAAAGAAATGAATGACTTGGAGAAACAAAGTGTTCTCAAGATCCAGGATTATCATGTAAATTAAACTACCTTTTAGCTAAACGTAATATTAAATTGGTTCAGTAAGAAATCTGATATTGATTATACAACAATTCATGTGATTAAATTATTGTGTTGTCTGCTTTGGATATTCATTTCTAAGAATTGTGTGCAATTAATCAGTTTGATTTATTTTTCCTCTGACAGTGTAGTTGATAAAGGAAGTTATATTATGTACACTTAACATATATGTTGTTTGAAAACAGTGTGGTTCAACAGTGGTAATGAATTAAAGTGTCTTTATTAAGAAAAGTGACTTCTTCCTTAATTTCAGCACTAACTACATATTACATACCATTTAAAAATGGCCCCTGATGGCCAGTCAACATAAAGCACAAACTTTGCCCTATCATCTGGAGATCGCTAGTTCGAGACCGGATGATGCTATAGCTGCCCATAGCCCAAAGCTCAGAGAGCAATTTTAGCTTTGCTCTCAGGGTGGGAGGGGCAGCATACACTCTCTCCCATATGACTAAATTAGGGAGAAAACTGGGGGGGTGGATCACATAAAGCACCTTGCAAATATATTCAGCCTCTTTTAAAAAGTCATTAGCATGGCAGTACTAGTAAATCCTGGTTTTCCCAAACCACAGATTTAAAGAGTTTTAAATCTGTATGATTAAGAGAGATTTTAATTGTGTATGATTATAATTGTAATAAATAATTGTGGGGCACCACCTGATTAATTCATAAATTGGGGAATCAAGAAAAAACTCATTTAAAAAATAAAAAATATATATTTTTAATCAGTAACCATCTGATATCAGCAATTTCAATCTCAAATCTGAAATTGTGGCTCTAAAATGAGAATAAAAGAAAGGAAATCAAAGGGACCAAAAAGAAAAAAAGAATAGAAAGAAATGCTGAATGATGCCTAACAGTAACGGCTAGTTTAATGAATGGCTGAGACTGAAAAAAGGATATCTTATAAATTATGGTATGAACTAATTTGCAAAGGAGATGTACACTAGTTAACTAACATAGACTTGAATTAAAAGAACACAAAACAGATACCAAACAGGAAACACCAAATCTGGGCATACAAATGAACAAATGTTGAACCACCCCACTCTCATCTGCGATGGAACATGATGGCAGGAGATTTCTCACATGGAGTGACAGCACAAGCTACAGCGGTGCGAATCCGTTGCGCTTTCTGTGCTAGTTGTTGGCCTTTGGCTTCACTGTCACGAGGCGGGATGGGAAACCTTTACATGTTCTTGTTGGCTTTGTACCAGAAGCATAGGTAGATGAGAGGCACATAGGTAGATAGGGTAAACTATATGATGAGGCATGTGTCGATTCCCCAGCATATTAAATATTTGGTGAGCAAACAATAAAACAGTGAACAAAATGCTTAGTGATAAACACAAAATGATAAGCAAAAACTGTATTTATGAAAGGCGAGAAGCTTTATCTGAAACCAGGCTAAACTTGAAGTCTACAGGGGAGTCGGTCTCTCCTGATCAGGCTCTCGCCCTCCACTCTGACCGACCTTCCTCTGTCCTCCACAAGTGTGTGTGTCAGGGGGCTTTTGAAGATGCTCTGAGGGGGCATGGTTTAAAGTTTGAAAGAAACAACACTTTGTTCATCTGAGCACTGAAATAATTCTTCATTATTTTAAGGAATCATTATAATCCATTTTATTATGTCTCTTGCACAAGGATTATATATGATTCAGAACAACAGAAGTACAGGAAAAAGGGGAATATTTGCAGCATCCTATTCTAAAATCCCTTAATACTTTCATCTAATACATTGGCTTAGACTTAGACATGTGATTATTACAATTACATAAAAGATTAAATGTCCATATAAGATAAAGGTAACAGTTACTGCATTTGTTCATACAATATGATTTGTTCATACACACAGGGGTTAGACAATGAAACTGAAACACCTGTCATTTTAGTGTGGGAGGTTACATGGCTAAATTGGACCAGCCTGGTGGCCAATCTTCAATAATTGCACATTGCTAAAATTAAATGAAATTGATTACCAATTATACAGCTCTAACCAGAGGCACTGCACACTCAATATAGCAGCTATCTTCATGAAAAACATGTTATCACATAGTCCTTCATGATCAGTAAATCTGATGAAAAATGTTATTACATAGTCTGTTATGTAATTCTTATTAGGATCATCTCATACAGTGTGACTAAAAATAATCATGAAAGACCACTGAACTGCAGAGTGTAAACTGGTTACATACTAGTTTGCATCTCCTTTGCTAACATTGTCTACTTGAAAGACTCACTGTGCAAGGACAAGATTAGTTACCAGAAAAAGTAATGGAAGCAGCAGTGCACACAGTGAAGACACAGATGATGAAACAAAGCAGCCCAACTTGTGTGCACATATCTATATTAATTGTATCACAGGTGATTTACCACAATTACTAAAAGAAATACATTGATCTTTAAAAAATTCTTATGTATAATATGTATAATAGGATAATTATGATACTCTAGTATGTGGGAAAAAAATATGAAAACTATTTGATTCCACAGTTCATAAACATGCACAAATCACTTGCAGATTCTTAGAATCTATTGTTCTTCTGGAAAAATAAAACAATTTTTGCACACCAGATCACTAAGCACAGTCTTGATCTAAAATTCAACAATCTCTAATGTGAATCTTTTTCTTAATGAAGACATTTAATAATATAACAATATACTTTATCTAAATATCTTTAGGATTTTCACTTTTCATAATTCGTATAATTTAGATACATGCTAAAATGCTTTCTCTATTTCATAAAAATATACAGTGATCCACTAGAATCATCCCAGAGATTAGAAAATACACTTTTTTAAGAAATTGCAAGAAAATTCTAAACATTATGTGATGGACAGTCAGGCCCATGATTGTCAGCATTCTGTTGTTCCTTTTCAAATGCTGGGTTCATATAACTGTGATCCATTGTCCTGCTGTTTTGCTCTTCAATAGCTGATATAATGAAGGGAAAGCATTCTGCGTCATATATCTCAGTTTGTATTATTCAGTGGTTAAGACATTAACATTAGAAACATTTTTTCGGTGTTGTGCCTACCAACCCACAAACTTTGAAACATGAAAGCCCAGTCAATTCTTAATATTCTGCCTAAAACATGGGGTTAAGGATATAAATATTAACATGGGGTTAAGGATATAGATATGATACCTCCCCCCATTTGAATATCTCCATCTACTGTGCGAGTATCCCCACTCACAGCTTGAGAATCATTCTTGGAAAAGTCTCCATTTTTTGTTGGTTTATTTGTTGTGAGTGGCAGATGATCCAGCATTAAGTCAATGTTAAGGAAAATGAATGGGAAATGCATTGGCTTACAGCCACAGAAGACAAAGCACCATGAGTGGACATGTTGGCATGGTAATAATGTAGTACGATATTACATCAGTCAAACCCATATGCATCTAAAGATATATAAGCCACAAGGTATAGTTGCTTTAAAATAAAAACATTCAAAAGTATAATTTTTTTTTTACTTTTCTAGAATAAAATTATGGCTGGACACTTTTTTTTACAACTCTGAAACATTATCTATACTTTCAGTTAATTGTAACTTCTCATTTGTTTTTCTGGTCTATATAGTCAGTTTTTTTTAAAGAAATGTCAAATAGATCTTATATAGTTAATCTATACAATATATTATTTTAATAATGCTCAAAGTGCTCTGTGAATTTCCACATGTTGAGTCAAAACTATTTGAGCACTATACTTACATTCAGCATTCTGGGTGTTTAAGCTTAGTCTGGCTTCTCCTTGTTGCTCTTGAGATATGACCACTCTTGGTGAGTAGACCATTAATCCTGACACAGTGCATGGATAAATTCTGTCATCTGTTGGTTGTATGGTGGATTCCTGACCAGGTTTTACAACAACCTTTAAACAAAGATTGGAACACTACTTGTTACTCATTAACTTGTTAAGTAAGTGATGTATAAGCTCTGTGCAACTTCAATTGAGAAAAAACAGATAAAAACATTGTAAAAAAAATTTAGTCAAAAGTGAACTGAAAGGTTTTGTGATTTCTCAGTCTTGAAGTAATATTAAACCCTTAAAATAACAATGAATTATGTGGTTACTCATCGTAAACTATAGAAACGATAAATTATTTAATAATGACAATAAACCTGGTTTATATAAATGAGAATGTAAGCCTGGGCCATGGGGGTTAAAAAAAGTTTAAATTAAAAACATATGAATGGAACTTACCTCTTCTTCTATCAAAATGTCGTATTTACACATTGGACAGGTGTGGTGTTCCAGTAACCATGGCTCAATGCATGTTTTGTGGAAAAAATGGCTTGCAAGAGAATAAAAGGCCATCGTTAAGTGTTAACATAGCAGGTCTCATAAAGCAGACATAATCACTTACTGAACTCTGCTTATTGTGTATCACCACGTAGGTGGTGACACATTATATGGCTCATAAAAGAAGCCATATAATGTGTTCCATGAACAGTTTATACATTAACCACTGTAGCCAGCAGACTCTTATTTCCAGATGTCTACATTAACTTTTTTTATACATAAGGTAAGCCCTTACATATAGTTTAGGTAAACCTTATATATTACATTACATTACATAGCATTTAGCTGACGCTTTTATCCAAAGCGACTTACAAGAGTCATTGCACATAGATATAATTCTACAAGAGTAGTTTAGAGTAGGAAGGGATTTGAAGGAGGAAAAAGAGGTTAGAGTGGTTAGTTTGTTAGAGGTGTTAGGAAAGCAAGTGCTCTTTGAAGAGCTCAATCTTCAGGAATTTATTGAAAATAGCGAGGGACGCCCCTGCTCTGGTAGTGGTCAGCAGCCTGTTCCACCATCGGGGAACTAGGGACGAGAACAGCCTGGATTATATATATAGTTTCTACTAACAATTTTATCAAATTGTAGTATACTTAAACAACTCTGTTAACTGTACAATTACCTGCATAGCCCATTTTTGTTATATTAATGATCCCACTTAAAGCAAAAAAGTAACAAAACTCATCTTAAAATGAGAATGTTATTTAAAATTATTCACCACAAGCACTGCCCCAAAGCAGTATATTCTTTTGGGTGTCTCAGCCCCACACCAGTTGGTTAGTGACATGAATGACAATGCACCATCCCAGCCAATATTAGCTAGCTCCCAAAGCATGCATTCCATGCTATATGACAACATTCAATCCTGCCTGCTACATTATGGCTAGACTACTCTGTTCTACAGGATGCATGCTACTGTTTATCCTGTTGGAAATATGCCACTGCCAATGGCAAGGATGTTATTTTTAACTTGCATTGTTTAACAGCTGGAAAGTGTCACTAGAGTGTGATGGGGGTTAATAGTAGCATGCATCCAGCCACAGTCATGTACAAGCTGCAGCCAATTAGTCTGAGCACAAATACTGAGAGGCAAGTAGACTTAGTTGGATAAGTGGCTTAGATAACGAGTGAGAGAATGAGTGAGTGATGGGACAAGGAACAGGTGCTAGATATGTAAGATATAAGGAAACTTGCTAGATATATGTCCACTTATGTGTGCACTGATATATAGATTCAACCTTACTGTTATTGCTCAGTACAAGTACAAGGCAATGAAATGCAGTTAGCATCTGCCAGATAAGAAGTTTAGTGCAAAAAAAACAGGAATGAGTGTACTTGTGTATCTGTGATTGATATGATAATTATATCCATATACATATATGGTAATTATATCTATATACATATAGACATATGTAAACAAGTATAGAATATAAATATGTAAGCACAGGTGGGTATAAAAGTTGCAAATATGTATGAGGTATATAAATATATGTAAAGTGCAGATGCAAATGATTACAAACAATAAGTCAGCATGCAATCAGTAGTGTTAGCAGTGTAGTGTGGAGTTCAGCAAAGTGACTGAAACAAGAAATAAACTGTTCCTGAGCCAACTGGTCCCAGCTGCTGAATTCACATTTACATGTATGCCATTTAGCAGATGCACTTATGCTTAGTCATTAACTTGGAATATCCGAAGCCAGTGCTGGTAGACCTGAATTCCGGTACTTTGAGCTATTATACTGCTAGAAATTAGCCATACAACATTTAATAAGGTCTCTGGTGAAGGTCTCTGATAGCCAGGAGTTGTGTGCCAGTGATGTAGTGGGCAGTCTTCATGTATGGCCTTCCTGTCAGCCACAGTTGAGCCAGTATACCATGCTGTCAGTATGCTCTCGATGGTGCAGAGGTAAATTGTTGTAGGGATATGAGCAGATAGATGGTCCTTCTTCAACCTCCTCAAGTGGTATAAATGCTGCTTTGGCTTATTATCATTCAGGAGGGGATAAGGCTCCAGGAAATATTTGCAGAAATTGGAATACCCAAAAGCTTGAAACTTGAAACATGTGCTACCTCAGGACCATTAATATGGACAGAAGAGTGTTGGCAGCTCTTGGTTTTCCTGTAGTCTACAATGAGCTCTTTTATCTTCTCTATGTTCAGAAAAGGTTGTTGGAAGAACACTGTTGGAAGTATCTCCTCCCTGTAGGCTTCATTCATTATTGTCACTGAACACCACTCCTCTCTGCTTAGCATGTCCAACACATTTGCTCTCCTCAGTGAAGCACCCGCTGAGAAACCTGAAAGAGCTTGTCACTCAGGTTCCACCATATTGAGACTGTGTCTGTTCCCCAAGCAAAACAAAAATGTAGAAATTCTCAGAACATTTGTGTTAGTAATCCAATTACCATAAAATAGATCATACTGAATACAAAGGCAGCGCCTTTGATCTGAAAGTAGGACTGTTAAATATTAGGTCTGTCATATCTAAAGCACTCATTGTTTATGAAACTATTACTGATTAGGAGTATAATGTACCATGTCTAACAGAAACGTGGATTAAACTAGATGAATATGTAGCATTAAATTAATCTAGTTCTCCAAATTGCTTATTGTTTATAATGATAATGTAAGCATCTCACAAATAGTAGACATAAATTCAATGTGTTTGAAGTTCTCTACACGAACATAACATACGTGGCCAGAAAAACTAAGTCTGCCCAGTCAATTCCTCTAATTATTATTTACAGACACCCAGGGCCGCATTCTGAATTTGTGCTGGTAGTTTCTTTAGACAAAGCATAAATTGTTAGATACTTTACTATTCATTTTGATAATCCACAAGATCCTATGAGAACAGTGTTTGACCATTCTAGACTCAGTAGGAGTAATTCAAAATGTAATAGGACCCACTCTCAATGGTGCTCACACACTTGATCTAATATTAACATTCGGACTAAATATAGAAAATGTAGTCACACTTCCACAGTCTGAAGCTGTTTCAGATCATTATCTTATCTCATTTAAAATTTGTCTTGGTCATAATATATGCCAACATCAATATCATTGCGGCGATACCATGTTAAAGAACACTCACGTCACCTATTACAAAAAATTTTATTGAGAATCTCCCAGAATTATCAAGTCTGATTGGATCGCCGTCTAACACCACAGAACTTGACCTAGTGACTGAAAGCTTAGAGTCAACATTTCGATATACTCTGGATATTGTAGCTCCTCGTCAAAGAAAAATAATTAGAGAGAAAACACTAGCACCTTGGTATGACAACCACACACATGCCTTAAAAGAGACTGTTCACAGACTAGAACGTAAATGGTGCCAAACTAAACTGGTAGTATTTCAGACAGCATGAGAGCCTCTTCAGGTATAGAAAAGCTATTGGTGCTGCAAGGTCTCCACTGTTTCTCCACTGAAATAGAAAATAATAAAAAAATAATCCTAAATTCTTATTTAATACTGTAGCAAAATTAACTAGTAACAAGACCACCACAAAAGCATGCATTATGTAGTAGTTGTTATGAGGTGGCTTAAAGGAAGATTTAGGAGACGTAGATGCGGTAAAATCAGACGCTTTATTGAAAGTAAGGAGTTGGAGCAGGGAAGAGTGTGTGCTGAGAGCGGGAGAAGCCGAGCCGGGATGAGAAGGCGAGGCGGGACTCCAGGCGG
>JANCOA010000054.1:2055365-2066678 GCA_024363135.1 Leptodoras oyakawai | reverse complement strand
AGGTCGCCCCACCCGGGGATCGAACCCGGGTCCTTCTTGCTGTGAGGCGACGGTGCTACCCACTGCGCCACCGTGCCACCCCTTTATTTAAGTAGATCTACATAATCTACTTACTTTATCAACACTTTCCTTTTTTCCAAGACAATTTAGTTCTTTGACCCAGACTTCAAGGTGTTGTGGTGGGTGTGTTCCCCAAATACTCAGTAGACAATATTTTGCATTGTTCACTACTTTATTTAATGCTGGCCTCGGCCCTTCACCATGGGCTTTTCCCACCTATTCCTCCTAAACTGTGCTGAAACACATTCTGCTCATACATGTACAACTTGTGTATGTCTATACTTTGCCACTGACAGTTCAATTAGAGTAACTCCACTGAGAATACCAAGGTAAACAGTGGTGTTAATTACACTTTGACACTTCTCTTTATTCTATGACTTGTCATATTAATCACCAATATTTTAGAGATCTACTATTTGTCTGGGCTCGTGGTTTTGGTGTATTTGAGTCGTCTTTGCTTTATGCACTATTTAGATGGATATTTTATGTCTGCATTGTGAAATTGCTCCTGTTGGCATTACAGCTTAGACAGAGGTGTGCTCAGGCATGAATCTATTTATGGCAATTAAAGATGAGCCCCTGAAGTAAGCCAATTAATGTGCTGCACTTAATGAAGCCATTATCCGTCAGATTAGCTTTTGGAAATGCCTGTCAACAGTACATATAGGCAGAACATTTGGCTAATAAAACCAGCAAACTTAATGGCATGAATAGCATAGATAATTACTTAATGTGGAACATATAGGACAAAGACTGATTAGTCTGGTGCCTTAAATAGAGATGTCACTGACGCAACTGTTGCCTTGGCCAAAACTTTAAGTACACTCCTCTCCAAACGTCTTGATAAAGAAAAACATGTAATGACTAGTGGTTCTCAACTGAACTCAGAGCAGTTGAGGAGGACACTTTAGTTTGGCTCATAGACTTAATAACCTGCTAATTCTCCCTAGCCTATTTATTTTTCACACGCTAAATTTGGTGCCTATGTATGCTTCAATTTTATTTATTTTCTCTTTTAATAATGGCTTATAGGCTACATTTCATGTGAGCAGGTATGTTCGTGACTTCATAAGATCCTCCTATTTTGCTTGATGTGGAGCCTTACACTGCATTCAAATTTAGGAATCAAAGTAAATGAATAGCTAATGAGATAAGAAATGTGTAAACTTGTATTCATTAAGTTTCTTTTAAATCATATTTTAAATCATTCATTCATTCACTCATCTTCTTGGCTGCTTAATCCTTTTCAGGGTCATGGGGGAGCCGGTGCCTGGCCGGCCACATAGGGCGCAAGGCAGGAACAACCCTAGACAGAGCGCCAATCCATCGTAGGGCTCACACTCACTCACACACACACACACACACACACTCTCTCGTGCACACACTGACACACTAGGGCCACTTTAGAGATGCCAATCAACCTAACGTGCATGTCTTTGGGCTGTGGGAGGAAACTGGAGTACCCGGAGTAAACCCACGCGGACACGGGGAGGACATGCAGACTCCACACAGAAAGGACCCAGACCGCCCCACCCGGGGATTGAACCCAGGACCTTCTTGCTGTGAGGCGACAGTACTACCCACTGAGCCACCGTGTCGCCCGAATTTTAAATCATTGTTAATTTTTTGAATTAGAACAAATTGAAATTGTATTTTATGGCTTGAATTTATGTACTAAGATTTTTAATAAAATATTTTATGATAATCAGGTTTTAAACTGAAATATTTGTTATGCTTTTTTTTTTTATTAATGGTATTTAGGCTGTAACAATTATGAGTATGCTAGTTAACAGCTAGCATCTGGATATAAGCACTACCATCAATTTATCAGATAGCCTACTCTAGACTATAATTAGTGTTTCTTTAACTTAACCTAACTTAACTCACGCAGCTTTCTCAAATCCTCTCTACTTGGCCGTCGGGCCTAAACGTTCTAACGTCTAAAATGCTGAAATAGAGATGATGAGATGAGCTCCTTAACTTTTCCCAAGTCCCTGGATTGTAGTGTTTTTACTGGAATGTGAATTTAAGATAGATTGCGCTAACAAAATCTACTTTAAAAAAGACTTGAATTTGAACTTTCTTCACCTGATTATTCTAAATGTTTTATTTGAAATATGTGCACAAATTCAAGCCATGGACTACAATTTGGTCTGATTCAACTTAAAAACTTAATTTACAAATTCACATAAACACTTAAAAATCCGATTTGTGCATGTACAGTAAGTGTAACTATCAATGCAATGGATTTCTACAGAGGCTACGTGCGCACCCCGACGCGCAGACTCGCGCAACTACACCGCTGTTTTTTTAAACAGTAAATTGTTTATTAATATTAGTTAAAATCTTTCACTCGCTGGCGACTATTTTCGCTCTCCAAACTACGTTTTGTCACGAAAACACGCGAGACGCGACGAGGAGGCTGACACTATACCGTGCATGAGACAGGGTTTTTTCCCCTTTAAAAATTACTTCATCAAGACGCGAGCGATCCAAGTTGTGCGCTGATTTTGATCTTAATAATATCAATAATAATAAATAAAAAAACATAAAGCCATAGCCATTGTCCATAGTCACTCGGATTATTTCAGGTAATCCTCTGTGCAGAAAATTGATTTCAGGAACTTGTGGTGCTTATACCAACATGGCCCAAATTTTGCGGAAACCTGACCATTACAAACTGTTAGTTGACGTTTACACAGTTCCTCCCCCGGGTTTCTCCTGACTCTCCTGACTGTATCTTGCGTTATCGACGCCTGCAGCTCTACGCCGCACTCACTGCCAGTCATAACCTGGTCGCAACACTGTTCACACTACAGCATATTGTGAACTTGGCATGACCCTCAACTGCTCAGTTGTATGAATAAGATAAATGCAAGTCACTCTGGATATGGGTGTCTGCTAAATGCCGTAAATGTAAACATCGCCTACAAACTTCAAAGCACACAAAAGTTGCTAGCGAATAGCAAAAAACATGGATGGCCTATAATTTTGAATGTCTTAATAGTTGTGTTTCCTTATTATTTGGCCCTCTTCGTGATAGTTATTGTTTAAAACGTATGTAGCTTTGTGTCTTATTTAATGTAGGCCTATATTTACCATTAGGCCTTCTTAATGCTTTTCTGCTACTGGTACAATCCCTAACATGCCATAAGCGGCGTACCGGGAGGCTGCTTGTTTTTCTCCTGCTACCCTCCTGTTATAAAAGTTCTTATACTTTTCAGGGCGTATGTAAACAAATAAATAAACAAACGGATTAATTAATTAATTTTACCATCCGGATTTACTACCTCACGAGTTTCTAGAGTAGTTTTCTTAACACTGATATAAAGCAGACTATAGCTTTAGTATAAAATATAGATGTACAACAAATAAACACGAACCCTTCAGAATTTGCTCGGGGCGCGCGAAGCGCGACCTCCTGTGGTAAAGTGCACACTCCGGAAGCGCTGGACAAATTAGCCGGAAGGACGCAGTGCGAGGAGGGTCGTTATGCAAATTTTCGCTTAGCGTTTCTGTAAAGTAGATAGATTGAAGTTGTGTCTAGTTCATTTGTGACTGTTTTAACTACCACTCATAATAAAATAATAATAATAATAATAGGCCTAAATGTATGGACCATATGGCAACTGAAATACATCTTTCGCAAATAATTTTCTTTTTCTCATAACAAACTACACTGTGATATTTAAACTCTGTGGCTCCTATTTGGAACCTCCCCACGGGCCCGAATGCTGCAAGCATTATCTTAGTCTAAATTTGTATTCAATTCAGGCGCGAAATACACCCCCTTCGTTTAAATTGCATGACGTATCGCACGAATAAATAATGTGAAAGATGGCTGAATTAAATGGAAAACAAAAAGGGAAATGGATGAATAAAAAAACAAACATAAAATAAAATAAAACAACAACAACAATAATCATAATAATAATAGTAATAGTAGTAGTAGTAATGTAAGCCAACGCACATTTTCACATAAACCTGGCCAAATCTAATATATTGATAAATAGGTGTTTAATCCCAGTGCACTTAAAAAGTAGTCTAGTACTCCAAGTTATACCAACAAGTTGTTTTATTCCAACATACATTATACAGTTTCTCCAAAAACATAATACAAGCTTTATATTGAAAATAAATAATCGCTTGACCTGTTCTTAAATTTGGAATAGTACTGCCGAAAACGTCCATTTCAATACTGAAAATATCTTTTTTTACATCACTAAGTGCATGAATAACTAAATGGTATTTCGTTTAAATTAATAAATCCAAAAACGTTTGTAATATACAAAACTATACAGTATTGGAAAAAATATTTAGGAAACGAACCAATAACAGGAGTATTTAAGATTATAAAACTTTAGATATTGAACGTGTACAATAAAATAAGTCTAGGCTATAGCGCAACGCTTTCTTTTCGGTTTAGTGTTCAGTACACAGTAATGTGGTCAATGATGGATGACTAAAAACAACCCCACACAACCATAAAATATTACTTGTTCGCTTGTGCGTGAGCAACATTTCTACAAACTACCGACGTGCTTCTGAAGTGCTGTACTTATTTCTGCCTTGTAATATGGCAAGGAAATAAAACGATACACGATACTGACATGACTGCAGCGAAGTGAAACGACTAAAATAAGACGTAATAAAACGTGATACAACGCTTGGAGATGAAAGCTTTAAAAAGCGCGAGGCTTAACATGGCCATCGACATCAGTGATGTTAAGCGACTGAAATTAAATACCGATCATAATCGCTGCAGGCTATCTTCTTATTACATGAATGTGCAAATTAAAAGGCAGCGCATGGAAAGCTAGGCAATTTGACAATGCAAAGACCATGCCATAACATGCGTAGAAATGACAAGCCTACTCAACCTGATGTAAACTTGTAGGCTATTATTTTAAGCCAAGGCGCTGGGAGGTCTTTTTAAGAGGCACCATATTTATATTTTCATATTCTTGCTGTGATCCAAAACAGAAGATTTTGGTAGAGAACGTCCACTGGCGATTAAATAAACACTGTTGTTGTTGATGGTAGTGGTGGTGGTGGTGGTGGTGTGTGTGTGTGTGTGTAATGAACCAGCTCGCGGGAAAGAAACTCAAAAACTTAAGAGCAACGTCGCGCTTATTGTTTTTCGGGCTCAGAAAATTTCGCTTCTTGTCATTAAGGGATTGTGAAAAACCGTAAAAGATCGAGTCGGAGAAGCAAGAGCCACCAAAAAAATCCAAGATTTCCGTTTTGTGACATCGCTCTTGGTCAGAGATCACGGCAAGAGGAGCTATCCGCGTTCACGGTGTGTGAGTAAACCTCGTGTCCTTGCTGCTCTCCCGGTGGCGTCATGCGCTTCTCCTTTTGCCGTCGATTACAAAACCAAACGCGCACCACCTCCTTTTCCAGCTGCAGGCTTTCCGCCAAAGACGAGATCTCCTGTGCCGCTGGCTTGGGGCATTTCAAGAAGTGGGTTTCCAGCACACCCTTAACGCTCACTTCGATAGACGTCCGTTTCTTGCGCTTCCTGCCCTGCGCAGCGATCTTATCGATGCTGCTCGGGCTGCCCGTGGACGAATCGGCCTCTTCGAGCCACTTGTTCAGCAGTGGTTTGAGCTTGCACATGTTTTTAAAGCTGAGCTGCAGCGCTTCGAAACGACAGATAGTTGTCTGCGAGAACACATTGCCATAAAGCGTGCCAAGTGCTAGCCCGACGTCGGCCTGCGTGAAGCCCAGTTTTATCCGGCGCTGTTTAAACTGTTTGGCGAACTGCTCGAGCTCGTCGGATGTCGGCGTCTCCTCATCCGAGTGGTCGTGGCAGTGGTGCGCTCCTAGCTCTCCGGGCTCGGGTGTCTCGCGTAGTTCAGGATGCAAACTTTGGGTTGGAGCAGAGCTCGGGGGCGGCGGCGTTAAGCCACCGTGCATCCCGTTACCAGAAAAACCCGTCTGGGAGTAGAGATTGATGGATGACGAGTTGTGGGACTCGGGTGTGCCCCATGCACCCGCATGATGATTCGTGTGCGGCGAGTGGTGCGCCACATGCGCTGTAGAACGGTGATGGATGATCGCTCCAAGCTGAAGGTCTTCCCGTCCCGGCTTTATATCCTGCTGCTCGAGCGACGATGACCAAGGGCTGCCCTCGGCTAAGCTGCTCACCCACTGGTGCCCGATCGGGTGTCCATTGCTCTGCACCCCTTGCAGGTAGTCGCTTTGGAGCAGTTTCTGGTGGTTTCGGAAAGGGCTTCCCCGTTGTTGCATGACGGAGGTGTCCGGATGGACCATGGAAGTCGAGCTGAGAATGCTGTAGGGATTCGAAGCAGCTGTGGCCATTGCTTACCAGAGATCCCCCTATTAGTTATAATGTGGCTAAGGGAACAGCTTCAGCCTTTGACATCTCCCAGACTGGAGCCAAAGCAGCCGGCTGAGAAATGAATGGCAGCCGCGACGACCAATTGAAACGAGACTTACCGCCTCACTTGTGTGTCACAGCTTCTGGTGAAGTGGGAGGCCTCTTAAATGCCGACGATACCCGAGCGTTTGTGGAGTGAAACGACACAAAACAGGAAGTGAATCTATGCATTTGCTGTTTTTGCAGTGCAGTATATAGATCATATTTACTGTAGCATCCCTCACATTCACTGACATCAAGATGTAGCTGTATCCGTTTGTCTGCTACGTTGAAGATGCTGATTGTTCGTTTTTAATAATTTTTTTTCTAAAATGTAATATTTTCTAGATGCTCCATTGCAGAAAACAGTTTGAATGAGTAGAAGAAAACCAGAAACATTATTTGATAGCTCCGTTTATTTAGCCAACAGTTTATACAGAAACTGTTCCAAATTTATATTAGAAAGATTCTTATAGCTACTTTAAAATTGGTTTAATCTTTATTTATGGAATATTCTCAGTGCACCTCTTAAATCCTCTTTATAGGTCATGACAACACTGAGAAATCTCAATCAAAGTTAGGTCTTTAAGAATCGCAATAGGTCTTCACCGAGTTGGAAAGGAATACGTCTCTGCATATTTCAGAGGTTACCTAGCTGCGTAATTATATTTGGCATTAGAAGATTGCATTGGAGTCCCCTTATTGGCTTGAAATTCCATTAAATATATTGAAAAAGCTCCCAGGTTAAGCTTGATTTAAATTTGCATACATTTTCATATATTTACCAGAAATAAAAGAAGGCTACCAGCCACCAGAAAGTCATTAATGACTGCAGTTTCTGTAAGAAGAGATCAGGAGGAAATAGTGAGGAAGCTAACAGCCCCTAACAGGTGAGCTTTTCTCACTCTTATAAACACCTCCTGTAGATGGCTTAGATACATGTGTGTGACAACGTAGCATGTGTGGGAACGGAGAGGAGAACGCATATAGATACTTTCATTTCATCTCATTCATCGGCATAGTAATGGTTTAACCCAATGAATTTGTACCATATTTAATAACACTGAATAAGAACTCAAGGGCAGCAGCATTACATAAAATGATAGATACTAGATATTAATGCAAGCTCCGTTTTGCTGTTTCTTTGTTTGAGAATTCGGTATACTTTATTATTTTTTAATTTATTATATGTATTTACATTTACATTTATGGCATTTAGCAGACGCTCTTATCCAGAGCGACTTACAAGAGTGCTCAGTCAAGTGACTTACATTAAACATTTTTACAGCATCTTTAATATTTGCACATTATTTACATAATGTAATATTTATTATTATTATTTATATAACATCTTTGTGTCTATTCGGCTCCACGAAAGGAAAGATCATTTGTTTTTAGAGAAACTTGTGATATTCTTTACTTTGAAAACGTGGCCGTATATCTTTACTGCAAAACCTTTGTATTGACGACAGAAATGTCGTCACTACAAAGGCTAGATACAAAAGGCTAGATACAATACCACTGGAATTATCTGAAACATTTTCTCATGCTTTTATAATAAATCATAAGCTCTTATTTGCTACTGTTTGCTTTATGTGTTCAGGTAGGGAACAATTTTAAAGTTTAATTTTGATTCATTCATTAATTCATGCTTTTGGCGATTTATCAAAGAAAATATTTCATTTGTACCGCATCATGCAAATGCAATAATGCAGACAACGATACAGAGGTTCGCTGAGAATTATTTACCTTTTATGATTTTTTCTGGAATTATTTATATATTGTGACATTCTAGCATATAGATTTGAGAAATAGAGCTACATGACTGATCGAGACTGAGCTATTTGCCTCGTCTTCACTCCATAGTCTAAGTTTCCAAGTGTAACAGATGCTGCTCTCAGGCCGAGGCCCTTTATTCAGGCGCACATTTTTCCATCCCGATCCGCGTTTCCATAGCGAGCGGAATAAAAGGCAAATCCGCGTTCCGAGCCGAATAAAGAGCCTCATTGAAAAGAGGGCCCAAGCTGGACGCTGCGGAAAAATCGGACCGCCCCTGTGCCTCATATGCTACAGTTACAACGGATCATACTTGGGGCAACCATATGAGTAGCCTACCAGTCTCATAATTATAAGCAACAACAACAACAACAACAACAACAATAATAATAATAATAATAATAATAATAATAATAATAATAATAATAATAATATCAGGAGTAGTGGTATCCAAGATAACGCTGGTTTCTCGTTTAACATAGTCAGTGTTTGATATATTCTCAAAATATATGTGACCTCCAAAATGCTGTCACAGAAAATAATAGGAATAATAAAATTATCAACAAATATGTCTATGAATGTGACGTTTATATAATTATTTTAATGAGCATTGTAAATAAAATATATAAATAATAATGTTTTGCGAAAACAATGTCTAAAATAAGATAAAAAAAAGTGATCTGTGAAATAACAGAGAGTGTAAAATATCACGGTTCATTCCCATTGAAAAAAAGTGGACTGTCAACCCTCTAAAGTTTCCCCAGGAATTTTTTAGACCTATTTGTCAAGGGTCTATTTATTAGTTTCTGCTACATGTTCTTTAATACCCTATTAACTAAAATTAAGCACCCAATTATTATACTGTAGTTAATTTAAAGGTCAAAAACATCGGCTATACAAATATAGTGAGTGCAAAATTATAGTGATTCTTATTCATAAAAACCTAGCCTGCTGTTCGTTGTTTGGGTGTTGTGCTCTGTGGTCCCACATGCATTTAAACTCGCGCTGTGCAGCAGTACGGCGCCCGGGTTGGGATCTGTCACGCGCGTGTCATGACCTCTTTAACATGTGCGTGAGTGCGCGCTTCCAGCGACCGTTGCTCCCTACATTACCTGTTTATAAATTTCTCTAAAAATAATAATAAAAATACCTACGGCTAAATTCTTCATACTCTCCTTCTTAAACGAGACTTCTAAACATTATATTATATGTCTTCTGTTCATTTACCTTGTGTAACTTTGGGAACTTAAAGACTTAAATAACCTTTGTGGAAATTTCGATGTAGTAGAATAAATTACTTTTATGATAATTACAAGATTCAGGAAAATTATATCCCAATTATCCATCGTCACAGTTGGGTTTGTGCTTATTTATTTGAGAAAAGTAATTGTTAAAACTGACTATTTTCCTGGTAGAAAATTTGTTAAATACTACAACTAAAGCACAATCTTCTTCTTCTTCTTCTTCTTCTTCTTCTTCTTCTTATTATTATTATTATTATTATTATTATTATGAAACAGCAGAAGCAGCAATAATAACAATAATGATAATAATAATAATAATACAGGGCAACATTTTTTGTCCATTCTGTAATATTTTTTTGCTAATATTGGCGGGGAAAAAATCTGTTTTTCAGTATTGGCATTAGGTTTTTCTTTTTGTAGCCTTTTTCCTAATTATTATAGCTTTAGGGAATATAATAGACAGATGCATGCACTCCTCACCCCCAACACACACACACACACACACACACACACACACACACACACACACACACACACTCAACTATAAACAGAGTCGGCGTGGTGCTGTTAGCCCGATGAAATGAGACCTCAAGGCAGTTTGGCAAGGATGCCACGCTGGAAGAAATGCATTAGTAACGGCAAAGCAAAGAGGATGTAGGACAGGGACTGGGGTGAGCAGCAATACTCCATGGCGCTAGTGCTGTTTCACCCCTAGAGGAATTCGTATTAATAAATGAAGGTACATCCATAATTTATGAAGATTCCACTCTTTATCTCCATGTATTAGAGAAATAACATCTTATTGGGCAGCACTCATATTTTATTTAAGCAATTACTTTATACATGTACTGCACAACGCATTTTTTTAAATTAAAACCATAATTAGGACCATGAGCACATTAAAAGGCATTATTGGCATATACATTTAAAAAAATATTTTTAAAAATGATCGTTGTTCCATATTAAACATGTTTAAAAACTAAAAATTAATAATAATTCTGATGGTGGTTCTGATATGATTTTCACTAAAACAATGCTTTTAACAACAGAAGATAAATTTTAAAGTAACCGTAGACCATTTTCTGATAAACTATTTCGCAGAATAGTAAAAAAAAAGGTTCAGCACTATTATGTGAATATAGCCAATGAATTTGAATTTGAATGAATACAGGGGTTAGACAATGAAACTGAAACATCTGTCATTTTAGACCACAATAATTTATCGGTATGGTGTAGAGCCTCCTTTTGCGGTCAATACAGCGTCAATTCATCTTGGGAATGATATATACAAGTCCTGCACAGTGGTCAGAGGTATTTTAAGCCATTCTTCTTGCAGGATAGTGGCCAGGTCACTACGTGCTGCTGGTGGTGGAAAAGTTTCCTGGTATTCTGACATTACCCTGGATACCGTGGCTCTTGATACATCATAAAGACATGCTGTCTAGGTCACAGCTGCGCCAGCAAGACGTGCACCTACAGTTTGTCCTCTTTGAACTCTGGTATGTCACCCATAATGTTATGTGCATTGCAATATTTGCAATATAACCTCCCACACTAAAATGACAGGTGTTTCAGTTTCATTGTCGAACCCCTGTATATACCAGGAAACAAATTTGTATTTGTTTATTTATTTGAACAATGTATTTGTTCATATTTTTTTCATTTGTTTGCACAAGCATTATTACTTTTTTTAGTAGTTTTAAACAATTCATTGGCTATTTTCACATAATAGTGCTGAACCTTTTTTTTTTTTTTTACTATTCAACGTTTCCTGGTATATACAGGGGTTAGACAATGAAACTGAAACACCTGTCATTTTAGTGTGGAAGGTTTCATGGCTAAATTGGACCA
>JANCOA010000054.1:1965022-1976208 GCA_024363135.1 Leptodoras oyakawai | reverse complement strand
GTGGGTTTCCTCCGGGTACTCCGGTTTCCTCCCACAGTCCAAAGACATGCAGGTAGGTGAATTGATGGTGGGAAATTGGCCCTTGGTGTGTGAATGCGAGTGTGAGTGTGTGTGTGTGTGGGCCCTGCGATGGATTTGCGCCCTGTCTAGGGTTGGTTCCTGCCCTTGCGCTCGGAGTTGCCGACTGGGCACCGGCTCCCCCGTGGCCCCGTGGCTGGGAGTGAGCGGTGTAGAAAATGACTGACTGACTGTTATTGGAAACGTGTTTGTTATGCTGGGTACAAATATTTGCTCTCCTTTTTTTAAATAAACATTAGAAATAAGAGACTGCCTTTGGATATTTACAAAGGCAGTCTCTTATTTTGTTATTTTATTTGACCCAATGTGTTTTTTGTTTTTTTTTAAATAAAGGCAAAAATAAAGCCTCATTTATTTTGTCAACTGTAGCTTTTGGAAATATGAATTAAACTTTTTTCTTTTTCCCAAAAGGTTTTTTCTTTTGTTTTTTTTTCTTTTCTTTTCTTTTCTTTTCTTTTCTTTTCTTTTCTTTTCTTTTACAATCACTAAATAGCATGGAATCATATTCTGGGCATTACTTATAAAATTGTCATGGTTAAAAGGAACAATTCTGGAGTGATATAAGAATGTATTAAATTAATGTCCACATGCCAACCCTGTTCTGCAGACAAAATTTCCATGTGTGCAAAATGAGGCACACAAACACAGACTGCAGTGAGATAAAAACCTTCTTTCAACGCATCAGTATTCTGGATGATCTGAGCCCTCAGGAAGTCCTAATGGAAGCCAGGCATTTCCAATCAAATTTTTAGCATTCGCGTGAGGAAACACAGTCCAGGAATTAAAGCATGGCTGCTTTGACTGACAGGTAGGGGTAATTTGATTTAATCCAATTCTCTGCCTTTTGGCTTGTTTAAGATTTAATTGATTAACAGGTGCAACCTATTTACATATGATCACTAGAGTTACAGCTATTTTTTTCAAACAATTGTGTGGAAAACATTCCTTTTTACACAACATATACAAACAAGATGACCTGCACAAAGTCTAATTAATCTTACTTTTCTAGGATTGTATGCTGTGGAATTGAATTACTCTGACAAGAGAATTTGGGGAAACAGGCCATTTCCACAACTTTGGATAATCCATTTTTGCTGACTAGGCTAGCTGGGGAAATTATGCCCAAGATACTCTGAAATGTAGGAAAAATGATCAGAATAGGAGAAGCGTTCCTGTTAAGTTACAAAATTTAGCAGGCTGTAGAAGGACTACTGAATTAGTTACATATATGCTGTATACTCCATGAAATCAATTAATGTAAATGCTTTAACATAATTGTCCACACTGAAGTGCATTAAATATGTTTATATATTTTTTATGTTCTCAATTTTCATTTGATGAAGCTGTATTTTCATTATTTCTGTGAGAAGTTAATGCTTGTCTGCCGCTCTGACATGACATGGGCATATTGTTAGCACATTTACATTGGTTCTTCATAGCAGAAAAAAATATTCAGTCATCTGAAACATAAGGGATGTAAGGGATGAAAATTGCACCATTTTCAAGAGACATTCAATGTCTCATCAATGAAAAACCCAAAGGTTGTGGAGACAGTAAACACTGGTATCAGAGCTCCAGAATTCAATGCAACTATGCAATGCAGTTGCACTAACAGCACAAACTCATGTTTAGGTAGAGATCTACTAGATGGCAATCATAGTGGTATTAGAATAAAAGCTGAAACTTTGGAACAATTTGTGTTTGAGCAAAGTGTACATACTGTATGAGGAGGAGAGAGAGAGCTGGATTAAAGCTAGACTAAATAATTGTTATATTGCTCTCTATGTAGAGATGAATTCACACTGGTGAAACTATCACTGAGCAATTGAATGGCTTTGTAGGTAATGTAGCAAACCTAATTTAAATAAAGTGAAAATAGACAAACATGCTGATGAAGGAAATATTTTCTTTAAATGTATACAATCATATTGACTGTTTTGTAATAATACTGTTAAACATAGTACAGGTCAAATGCTTATTGTTTATCTGAATTTGCAACTGAAGTGGTGATGGGTTTTATTTCAAAACAAATGTAACATCAGTTAAAGTTTTATGAGACCAAAATTAGAAAACTTATATGTATCATATTTTATATAACAAAAATGTTCAACATGTGGTTTGAAAAAAATACCAAACAATGTCATAATACAATATTTTCTCAGAGAATAGGAAGAGTTCTGACTTAATATAACAAAATTGCCAATGGAAATCACAGGTCTGTCTATGCCTTTAGAAAAAATATTCTGTCAATCCTGATTTCCATAAGGAAGAAATAAGTGCAGTCCTTTCCAGCATTAACACTATAGAGTTCCAGTATAGTAACAGTCTCATGCTCCATTCATTCACACTGGATCCTAGCTATTTTGCATTGACCCCTATAAATGGCAGGGGGGACAGCAGCTATGTGTTGGCATTAATGACTTGTTTAGCTTAAGTTCAGATCCAGCATCTGGCAAGGTCAGAGGCGGTGATTGACAGTTGAATGCCAGGCTGTTTGGTGCAGTAGGCTTTCAGATGATGCCAAGATTATGCTGTCAGCTGGTTTTGATGAGCTGATGATGCTGGAGAAATGTGGCCTGTAAGGTAAACTGTAGCTGCACAGTCCATATGATGACATAAGAGACGTTGCAGTTTCCTGTTGAGCTCCAGAGACTTGTCTTGCCTGAAGGTTCTGGATGGAAAGCAAACAGTGGCTATGAAGGCATTGGCCCCTGCAACCCCCAATTTTGTTCCCATGAAGATGAGACAGAATGGGGTAGTCCATCAAGGGTTGCAACCCTGAGTAACCTCTGAGTCTGTCAGGTATGAGGCTGCAGTAGGGTCGTCTTGCAAAGGAGGTGTTTGAAGAGGTCACTTTAGAGCAGTGCGGCACACTGTGGTTGTGCAGATCATTGTCAGGGCCAGAGACGGGCAATGAGTGGAAGAGCATCGAAGTGGAGTGTGGCAGGATCTTTTTCAGAGGGGAAATGTCACCACAGCTCTCAGATGACCCCCAATTTTCACCTACAATTAGTGTATTAAAATATACCATTACACCAATTAACATTGAATGATTTGGTTATGGAATTGTCTCATCACCTGAGCTTAAATAATAGTTTTTTATATAAAAGGATCATGTTAGAGACATTTAATTGGCATTAGTCACAAACAACTATTGATCCTTAAAAATATTTTGCATAAACCTATAATTAATTTTATATGGTACTTACATAGAATTCTCTTTTGGCTACTCACATCAGAACTTAAATCCTCTGTTGATCCCCCAACTAACATATTCATAATCAGTTTAGCAATGTTTTAAATATGTTTTTATTAAACACCTTTACATTCAATAGGTTTCTATAGGCAGGTCATATCAATAATATTAGCATGTTTCCATGCATTTATCAATCTTTTATTGATTTGTTTATTTTCATTAACAACAATTTGTCCTGCACTCACTAAGCCATATAAATTAATAAAAATAAATTACATTTAAATAGTTAATAAATTACTCATCTGTACCTTGCAGCTCCAGAGTAAATGGCTTCAAATTGAGGCCAAAGTGATTTTGCCAGGTGTAAGAGTCCAGAACGCCATCTAGTACACCCCTATGGGAGATAAGCTTCCTTTAGAGTGAATGTAGAAAACAAAAAACAAATACTAATCTGAGTTTTGAAATGTATTTGCAGAAACTTAAAATTGAAGTAAATTTATTCCTTCACCTGTTTCTTCCTGGGTCTCTGAAGCCCTTGGCAAAGGGATTACGGTCAATCTTCAGTTTTGTAATCTTAAGGACAGAATAAGTGAATACAACATTACTTGCAGGTAATTTTGTGCATAAGACCAATTAAACAAAAAAATTAGCTATAATCCCAGTATGTTTTATACAGGGAGAGTGTTTAGTCCTTTTATATGGCCACACAGGGTGAAATGGAAGGTCAAAAAATACTCTTTAATAACTGGCAACTTAGAAGACATTTTCTATATATAAAATGGGTTATACTCCAAAAACCTCAAATAAAATTTCACTGAAAATCATTTCAGTGGCTGCCTGTTTCTGGAACAACGTGTAAATACTGAAATCAGACGAAGGTCTGCTACTCCCTAGAAGCTAAAGAATGTGATTTATGCAGTCAGGCTGGGACGAAAACGGCTAGATGTGTGTCCATGTGAATATTATATGCATGCAATGAAAAGGCGAAAATGGAGTTGAATTACGTAAAATGTATAAACAATGATGCAGTGGAAACCGACGATTTTTATTCGTCATATTAGTGCTGTAATGTCAGTATAAGATATTTTAACACGACGAATGTAAAGCTTACTTAGAAAGGCCTAATAATGCGTTTAGTGAAAATGAAACGTCGCCTTGAGGTTTTAGAGCTACCCATTTGAACAGAACTTGGACTGAAGCAAGTTGTGTCCACTTGGATTTTTAATTCAAAAGATTAGCTTGTTTTGAGAATAAAGTGGTCCTTTACCTGTTGGTTTTGGTAGGCAGTGACAGTTGTGAACTGGGTCTCGGGGAAGGAGAAAGTGCACACGCCTTGAGGCGGGAGCTCAGTGATTTGCGACACGTCCAGAGATGGCTCGTACACAACTACGTGCACACGCGGCTTGTACTTGTGCATGGACTGCAGGATGATCTGAATGTAAAAGTGGACATATACGGTATTTAGCGAAAGTCATTACGTGTACCGATATAAAAAAAAAATCACGTGTTTAGCTAAACGTGTCGGCTAAAGCGCATGAAAGGCTGGCACCCACTTTGGCTCGATATATACAGAATGATATTTTATAATTTCAGCTGAAGTCTGTCAAAGACATGAAGGTACAGATGTGTACACCATGCAGCCCCCTTTTAAGTTGGGTCAAAGCAAGACGGTTTGGATACAATGTGAATACATGGGCATGATACTATTTGGATGTACGCGAAACGTCCTTTACTCTACTCATCACGCACCCCCTGTTCTCTCACAGCCTGCACCTCCACAAAAGGCTATGCTAATGTTGTTTACCAGATTAGACTTAATACCTTACAGCTTTTCCGAGTCTATAATTTAACTTGATAGACTACGTTTAGCCTAATGACAGAAAGGCGACAATAAGCGTAAGTATGCATTGATAAAAGTAGCATGCATGAGGTTATGTGGGAAGTATGAATTTGTAACTGAAAACTATCACTGAGCAAGTAAGTAAGTAAGTAAGTAAATAAGTAAATAAATAAATGTTATTGCTTGCTCCCCCCTGCTATGCAAAGTATGCATGCATAACTGAAGCGTGAAATGCGACATTTTCGCTTGAGGAACTCATTTAAACCAACTCTGTTAAATAGATTTATCTATTTTACATGTTGCTCTAACATCCGTACAACTTACATGGCCCTTGTCGTCCATCTCGTTGTTTGTTAATTTCATCCGGTCGAAACTGATCACTTGGCGCATCCATGTCTCACCGGAGCATGGCGAGTCCGGGTGTATGTACAGCCGCGGGGTGATACACGAGTGATCTGTATTTCCAGCCACCATCCACTGGGAACTATGGTACACATACCTACGAATAAAAAGTAAATACATAAGTATATTAAGTAAATTAGTAAGTAAATTCTCCTGTTCGTGCATACGAGAAATGAAATCTGTTGCGTGGTGCATATATCGTACTTAATTCAGGCCATCAATGTTTATTTGTCTATAAATAATTACACAACGGATACACTGGTAAGTAATGAAACAGTTCATTTCAGATGCGTTCAGGATATTTTTTTATCAGGCCTATTATTATTATTATTATTATTATTATTATTATTATTATTAGTAGTAGTAGTAGTAGTAGTAGTAGTCAACTTATTTATCATTTTAAATGTTTAAAACTAATATTTTATCAAATATTTTACTCCCTACCTGTATCTTTTTGAATCCACGAGCTTGATGTCCATGGCGATGTAGTATTGTTTGAACGGGTCCAGGTTCCTCACTTTCACTCGGACAGATGGGAACATTCGCCTGATGAGGTATATTAGATATGTTTCAATTTCTTTACAAAAATAATATTTGTGGTGCATTATTTTCGAGAGAAATTCAGCCAAAATATAAAATACGTTTAGCTTAGATATAAAATGTATGGATTCCACTATTTTACTTTACTTTACTTTTAGTCGTCTGATATATTTTACTTCAATAAAATGATTTAAATAATTAATTCTCACTGAAAGTGTAGTATGCTAAAGTATAAAAGCAAATAACTATCCCACCTGCCCGCTTTGGTGATGATCATCTCTGTTCCAATCTCGTGAAATCTGCTCCACAGATCAGACCCTTGCAGTTCCACGTAGACCTGTTTGTCCGGGTCGGTTTTATCCTCAGAGGGTTTGCTTATGGTCTCAATAGTTTCTTTGATTTGATAAGCTGCACGACATAATCAATACATTGATAGCAACTTTGGCAGGGTAGAAATAAAGAAATCTACGTAAATAGGCAAAATATATAAAGGTTTAAAAGTGAAAGCACAACTTGGTCTGTTGGGAGCTCTCACGTTAAATGCTCATAGTATTAAAATATAATGCGCAGAACTGATACTATATACTGTATTGGTTGGTAAACCTATATATAGTCGTTATTCCTGCGTATAGATGCCTGGGTCATTTACAAACTGTAATTTGTATTGAACTATACCATCAGAAAATCTCAGGTAGCCAGCATCACCGGTCCTGCTGATAAAGTCAGCGCGCAAATACACACAGTGCAGGTGAGCCTATAGCTGCATGCTTACCGCTGTCCTGTCCTTCATCCACGACAGTCTCAGTCGCCGTGTCCAAGTCGCAGTCACTTGCCTCTATCTTCCCATCCTTTGCCTTTTCTACTTTCATCCTCTTGCAGCTTCTCCCCACTAAAGCCTCTACAGAGAAAGCGTGCGCTCTTCGGCTCAACCCTTGCGACCTCGGACAGGCGACCGAAACTTTCTCGCCGGCTTCATTCAGACTTTGCATGGCCATCCAGGTCGACGAACTCTATAAACGTTACTCAACTTCCCTTTAACAGATTTTTATTTCAGGCGTCTGCCCCGCGGGCGCTTGAGTTTGAATCGCAGATCATTTTGCAGATGACTTTGACTTGCGTCCACTTCCACGCACACTTCCCCACCCACCTCTAAACTGGGAGGGACGAAGAGGGGCGCAAAGGCAGAATAACGACAACTTTCCAAACAACAAATGACAGCTACTGAATTTCTTTGCGTGAAGTCGTTTAGAGGTCTGCATAATTTATAATTTGTGGAATTTGAAGAAAATGTCTTCCGGCCTCTTGTCTTTGATTTGCGCAAAGAATGTTAAACGGACAAAATGCATGTAATGTGTCTATCATGATGGATGACTCAAAAATATTTTAGACTAAAAAAATATGTAGAATATATTCTGTAATACGATACTTATTCAGCTTCTTCTTCTACTTATAGGACTTGTAGTTGATATTAACCTATGTTAAATATATGTTGGCCTATACAGCCTAAAATAGTAAGAGCAAAGTTCAGTTATGATATCGAAGATGTATGATATTGCTTTGCTGTATCTATTCTCACTCATTTTAAATTTACAATTATTCACGACCACTTAAAGCTTGTGATTTTCTTTACATTTCACTGAAGATGTAACCTATTTGCGAACGAGTAAATGCACGAAATCGGAAAAATAATTATTCTTTGTATCTTTTGATGCCGAATTCGTGAGGTTTTAATCAAAGGAGCATAATAACATTTAGGAATAACATTCTGAGGAAGAAGGAAAAAGTAAAACAAAAATGTTTTAGTCTTACTAAATATTACCATCTGGAGGCGCGCATTTAAAAACCTCTGTGAAACTTACTGCTTCGGTTAAAGCTAACATTTCCTATAACAATTTGGGGCTTTCCGTAAAATCCAGTCTTCTGGGTCGAATTTTGCCTGGTTTCCATAATGCCAAAACTATCATACTGAGTTGGAAACATTGTGAAACCGGTCTTAACGACAGGGTAGGTTTATTAAATTAGCGCGTGACGTGAAATGGATCCGTTGTATACACAAATAATAGTAAACACAATTTAAGGACAACTTATTAAAATGTTTTCATCATAGAAACTAATTGCCCTACAGACTGGAATAGACAGCTGTGTTTACACATTTGGTTGGCCATAACAAAATAATTAGCTCAGGTAATTTCTTCCTTTCTTGTCACCTCGGTTAGGTTTCTCTATCGCTTCAGCTATAATTTATACCGTAATAATAACTTTCACAAGGCTGTTTTTTTAATAAGCTGTTTTTGTGCCACCTGAAAAAAATACTAAATAATTATTTCATCTCTACGTGTTTCCTAAGCGTGAAGTTACGAATGTTTATTATTCAGTGTAATTTATTCAAACCAGTGGAAAGGTTGTTACAATAGTCACGCCACTGAGAATTATTACATTTAAAATTGGCTAGGAAGTCCAAATTTCTTAAATAAAAATGTCAAATAAAAATGCCAAATGTTAAATAAAAGCAAGAAGCTTTTACGTTGGGGTGAATATTAGAAAAAAGCAAAAACAAAACAAAACAAACAAATAAAACAAATACAATTATGTTTACTGATATATTTCAGCTCAGGTACACTTGTGTTCATTCTGATCAAACTGAGATTCAATTCTACAAAATAGATATGACATTCAATATTTTATGACAAGCTGTGAATGAATTAAGCCAACAGTATCCTGATGTCTTCCAGTCTTCTGGGAGGTAAATTGTTATGAAGCCAAACGGAATAAATTCCCAAGGCTTGATGGAAACTTGGCCATCCTGGGCTGATCTGTGTTAAGTTACATATATGCTGAGGTGCAGAACTTTATACAATCAGTCAGGAGGACAAAGTAAACATTTAAGGGAAATGTACCACGAATGACTGATTGCTAGTTAAATGAAAGGCATAAAGTAAAATTCCCTAAACTGTGTTTGAAAATAATGATAAACACAATCATTTACTTCTCTTATGAGTTGAAATGGAAGCATGGAGATCATGGTGCACAAACTGAAATTTAATCAGTTGTCAGTGAATTTATTGGCAGGTGCCCTTCCTAGACTATTGAGCTGTTGTTACTTTATAAAAGTCATACAGTCATAGAGATACAGTATATCACCTCATGGCATTTTGACTAATTGCCTTTTTATTAGTTTGCTTCCATGTCAGCCATGAGCTCTGACAGAATGGCTGGAAATCGGAGCTTCTGCTTGAAGTTTCTCTTTGTAAACATTGGCAAGCACTGTAGAGCATAAGTGTGGTGCCCTAACCAGGAGGGTAATTGTAGACAGCAGTGCTAAGCAGGCCAGCTGAAGTTGCCACTAATTGGGAATGACTTCTCCTTTGGTGGTTTATTTTAGAGCTTCAAACTGACACAGAGCAGAATGCAGATGCTTTTTATAAGACACCTGGCGTGTGGATAGCCACGAACCTGTGGAGAAAGCTTGGACTTTCCGTTCCTCTTATGCTAGAGATAAGCAAAAGGTGTCCTAGAATCTATCCTGGCATAATTAGGCTATTTCCAACAGGGCTGGCCACAGGGTCTGGTATTTGCCACACATCATTCTTGTGTCATACTCCATTTGCTTCAAACACAGGATAACATGGTACATTCTGGCATAGCCTAGGTTCTCAGAAGCTGTGTTTTCCTGTGTATGTTTTCTTTCTAAATATTCAGCGTTTAGAGGTAGCATTCCTGAAGTCGCCACTGGCTGACTCATATCATATTATCATATGTGCCTGTTGTTATGAGCTTGTCTGTATTTGACATTCACACTGGCACCAACACCACACTGTCCATCTGATTTTAATAATGCAACAGGCCTGGGTTTTAAACATCCCCTCATGCATTCTAGGTAAATATGTTTCTCATGGGTGACATCAGATCAAATGAAAGGACAGATGGAAAGAACAGAAGGGATAAAAATTCAGAATGGGCCAAAAACACAAGAAATCAATAAAGAACAAGCTCACCATGGAAGATGTGCAAATATAGGGTGACAAATTCTTATGACCTGGTTTATGGCATCATTTCACCAAGCAAATCATCAATGAAAGCCACATCTGCTGTTCATCAGAATACTAGGAAATATTGTTATTGAGATACTGATGCTGAATACTGCTTCTTTTATGGTACTTTTGTGAGCAACAAAATGATTTTACATCAGACTTTACTCATTTTTAAAGGCTGAATGTTAAGGATTACAACTCTGCCTAAGATTTAATTGACCATGCTATCTAACTTGAACCCATGGCTTATGGTTCTTTGATTGTTCATTGAGTCTGATCCAAAGTTCCTTTTTGTCCATGGTCCATTTATATTAACTATCTACCATTTAGTGCATTCCATCCCCGCTATGTATAGCCCTACTGGGGTCCGTTTGGCAACACGGTGGCTTCTTTGTGCAGTCTGCATGTCCTTCCCGTGTCCATGTGGGTTTACTCTGGGTACTCTGGTTTCCTCCCACAGTCCAAAGACATGCATGTTATGTTGATTAGTATCTCTAAAGTGGCCCGAGTGTGTGCGTGTGTGTGCCCTACGATGGATTGGCACCCTGTCTAGGGTTGTTACTGCCTTGCGCCCTAAGCTGCCGGCTAGGCACCAGCTCTTCCGTGACCCTGAAATAGGAATAAGCAGTTAAGATGAGATGAACATGTGAAATTTGATTTATCATTTACTCAATTGAGCACTATTGAGAAAAGGGGGATTTTGTCTCTATTGAGACCTGATATTTAGTAGTGGAAGTACTGCTCAAAAGTACTATAGTAAAAGTCCTGTAATAATAGTAGAACTATTGGTACTCTAATAGTAATTCACTTGAGTAAAAGTAAAAACAGTGATGATAAAAATTATTCAAGGAAGAGTAAATAAGTTAACCTGAAGTGTAGACTTTCAACAGAAAACTGTTGTGTCTTGAAACTAAATTATTTAAATAAAATTGCGGTGGCGCAGTGGATAGCGCTGTTGCCTCACAGCAAGAAGGACCCGGGTTCGATCCCCGGGTGGGGAGACCTGGGAAATTTCAGTGTGGAGTTTGCATGTTCTCCCCGTGTTCGCGTGGGTTTCCTCCGGGTACTCCGGTTTTCTCCCACAGTCCAAAGACATGCA
>JANCOA010000054.1:1938650-1948821 GCA_024363135.1 Leptodoras oyakawai | reverse complement strand
CTAGTTTAAAGTTATCTTCATTGAAAAGTACAGTGCTTTTCCTTCAAAAATAAGGACTTTTCAATGTGACCCCAAACCTTTGAACGGTAGTGTACATTAAATACTTAAAATATCATCAAATTATATAGGTTTTATTGAATAAAATGATGCAGGTTATGAATCATTTACAATAGTATTAAACCCAAGTAATGCAATCGGACACAAGAATTTGCATGTCATGTCAATGACCCATCATATGCTGTTTAATACTCCTAAACAGCTTCAATGAATTCAATGGAGAAAAGTTAGACCCCCAGCTGGAAGGAAGCTTTAGCCATCCCCTAAACCAGGGAAGGACCACAGTGACCCCAGAAAATAGAATCCCATAGCATTGACAAGCTTTCTATGCAAGACTCTGGAAAGGATAATAAACCAGAGATTGGTGTGGTTCCTAGAACATGACCTAATCTGCCAGAGGAGTGCACATTGTGGTAGAGGAGGAGACAAGGTTCCTAGAGATGATTTAATGCATTTAAAATGTACATTTCAACCCCACATTCAACAGTTGAAAAATAAGTGTGAAAGATCCTTGAATATATTAAAGATACTGGCAAAATTTGGTCTGGACTATACATTACTGAAGCTCTTGCACAAAGCAATAATCCGCTCTAGATTAGACTACGGCAGCTGTATTTGAGGCGGCATGGAAAACTAAATTCCATACATCACCAAGGCCTAAGACTAGCTTACTAGGAATATACTGTACGTCACCAGTAGAAAGTCTATATACTGTATATAGAAGCAAATGAGCCATCACTCAAAATCATTAGCTCTCCAATATGCCTTCAATTTACATGGAAGCTAACACTACCCATTTTACCAAGTTATTTTCTACAACCCTTTTCTAGAGTTTCATGAAGTAAAACCAAACCAGATCCAGAAACTGGGACTCCAAATAAAACTCACACTAGATGACATAAATATCCGACTGGACACCTCAACAAAGACACAGCACCCACCCAGCTAGTGGGAACTCAAGGAAACCACAAATTACACTAAAACTTGCTGAAAGAGCTCCTCCCCATACGTCAACCAAAAACAGTTGAGAACCGAAAGCCAAGTGGTGGCTACCTTCTCAACCATGGGCCAATGATACAGTGTCTGCCTGTATAATCATAGTCTGCCCTAACCGTCCTAACAGCAGAAGCATATGCATTGCTACTTGCCCTGGAACATTTACAAAACAACACCCATAAGATATTTCTACATCTACATAAGACATCTGTATAGAATCAAAATCTTGCCATCAAGCTTAAATACAGACCAGCCCATTATCACCAAAATACTCTCTGATACAGAAAGTTTAAAGGATCGATACCAGATCATCTGCTGGCTACCAGGACATTCTGGGTCCGTAGACATAGAGCATAAGACCAAGCAGCCAGACACGCCTCAGGAAAAGGATACACACCTACCTATGACTAATAGAACACACCTGTAAAGCAGAGTGATGCATGTAAAATTAAACTCCCAGTGGTGTTATTCTAAGCACTCATGGAATGCCTCTTCTACAGTCAAATCACTGTCAGAACAAATTGTTATGCAATAAAGATTTAATGATTGATGCGTTTAATTTGGCATGCTTCATTGTCTATATCTGTGCTCAATATGAATGCCACATGCTTTTTGGGTCTTATTTTTAATGTTTTGTTTGCTGCAGGCCTCCAGAAGCGCTCAGTGGAGGATTGCCACATAATCCGCCACTTTGAGAATAAATTTGTTACTGAAACAAAGATCTGCCAAGCCTGAACAAGCAGGAAGTCATGTGGGGACAGACATTCCCCCTTTTGCTGCAGGGAAGGAAGAGGTGAAGTGAACTGAAAGATGGAGCAGGAGATGGCTGAGAGGAAAGTGTCTGTCTTCCACCTCCTGCTGTACTTTTCTCTTCTCCCGCATAAAATGTAGTGTTGTAGCTTTACTAAAGCAGTTTGTGGTTTCTTACACCTTTGTCACTGTATACCGCGATTCCCTCTAAATCCTGACTGCAGCTCAATGCTTGTTTTTAGTACGTGCCTTCTTTTCTGTCACCATATTTTGTGGATAATGATTTGTGAATTGTGCAAAATGTTAATGGTTAACCTAAGTTATTTTTTTTTGGACAGAAGTTTTAGTACATTACCACATGTTGATTATGCCCCTTGATTATCCCGTATAATATTTCCCAACATCCTTTCCTCCAGCTAATTATGTACCAGTGTATAACACCCATGGGGTCTCTAGAGGTCTGATCAGCTTAAAACTTAAATATCAATCCTGTATGTTAATATATTTGAGGAACTAACCATGTATCACATGTGAAGTGAATTTCTGCATGTCTAGCATTGCCTCTGCCAATGTTAATGCTAATGCTAATGTATATGTATACAATTTAAGGCAACCATTAGACATGGCCTGACTCTGTTATGTAACTCAGTCCACATGATAAATGCTTCATAATGAAGGTTAGTCAGTACAAATGCGGTGTGATGATATTTTAAATCATTTACAGACTAGGAAGTTAACCAGCTTCCTGTGCAACTTGGCATGTGGTCTAGCATCTTATCTCATGCACTCTGGCCTAGACATTTGTTATGGGCCAGGTGGCCAGTGGTGTGATAATCACTCTGCTGATCAGCTACTTGAACCCTCTGCTCTCCTCTGCTATTTTTTGGAGGACTTGATGTTCATCCTTCAGTAAAAGGATGTAGCATTAAGATAAAGTTAAAAATGGTTACCAGCAGGGTTGTTTTTTCCCCCAAACATTAAGTGTGCTGTTTATTTATTAAGAAGAGGGTGTCTGAGCAAAACCAGACAGACAGCTTACATACTGGGACATCATGCTGGAGGTCAATGTAGACATGTCTTCACTCAGTATTGTTTTAAAAATACCCATGTTTCAGAGGTTTTTCTTTGCAACACCCTTTCAACTCTAGTGTAACCCTGCATGGCACTATAGATTTTCACTTGTTTTGAAATTCCCTGCATTCTGAAAGAGTTACATGTATATTTTGGAAAGATCAGTAGTGTAACTGCTGCTCAGAAAATGACAGTCCAGATTGGAGTCTGTGTTGCTGTCTTTGTCCTGGTTCAGCAAAATAGATATGAAAGCTGCTGGACTGAATAAAAAAAAATACTACTGAAGTGTTAAACTGCTGACTGAAGTTGGTTTGAAAATAAAAATGCATTTCTTTGCTTAAAAAATTGTGTTCATTGGGAAGAAGTTGGATGAATCTTTGTATTGAACATGAATCAATTTCATCAGCGAATAATTGTAGGATTTATGATAATACAAGGCTTTTTGTAAACAGTCCTGGAATCTTTTTGAAGTTAAAGTCCTTATTCAAGTTGTTTGTAATTGGTAACTGCAAAGCAGAACTACATTTTTGAAAGAACCCTAATATTTTTTTATGATTCATGGAAATACAGCCACTAACTGATCCTGACAAGGCTCTTGTATGAAGACGGGCCAGCCCTTTGTGGAGGGCTTCGTGCAGAGCTATTATTGCTCTTTGATCTTGCATAGACTTTACTACACTGTTGACATCAACAGCCAAATGAGCACAGGACAGATTAAATGAACTGTGTAAATGAGTCCTGACAAGTAGAGTAGGTGAAATTCCTCTAATCAAATCCCAACTTTGGCAAAATGCATGAGAAAATCAGTAATGTATTTCCAATGAAAGATCTACTAAAATGAATTATACAAATCATTTCTGTTATGTTTTTCAAAGCGTAAGTCCATGATTTTAAAAGTGGAGTCTGTAAAGCATAGATAGGATGTCCAGACCCCCAGCCATTAACAAACATTAGCATTAACATTAGCCATTAACAAAGTTATATTTATGATTGCAAGCTAACCAGACAAAAAAAAAGAGTCACTTGCTACTGAAATGTACTTAATAGCATGTAATACCTCCATGAGTATGAATAACAGCTGTGGTATGATTTGGCATGGACTGGAGTAGTTTCTAGATATAGACATCAATGATCAGCTATGCTTGCATCAAAGGATGCTCAGTTCGGCCACATTTTGTGGATACCTTCCCTGGCATCTTATTCGTTGTTCCAGGTAGTCCCAAAGATTTTCAAGAAGATTCATATCTGGGATTTAGCAGGCCATCGAGATGAGTGAATGTTTCTGAATGTTCATCATGCCAATCAGTCATGGTTGTAACCCTATGAATGTGAGAATTGTCATCTTGGAATACAGGGATAGGAATGTTGAATCATTCACATACAGGCAGAAACAAGATTCATCTGACCAGATAACTAATTTCTAGTCATCAGTATACCAAATTATGTGTTTTTGTTCATGTTTTGCATTTCGCTGTGGAGTGTTCTTTTAGAAATTGGTTGTAGCAATTCTTGCCTGGAAGAGAAAACTTTTTTTATTCACATGCTTTGAAATATGCCAGTGATCCCTGTCTGTTTAGCTACATTTCTGATAAGAATTTCCATTAGACTGGGACTTTTGCCACCTGCATGCCTGTACACCTACAATTTCAGCTACTTCCCTTGCACTATGGCGCACCGAAATGCAGTCATTCCTTCTTGCCAGTCATTAACACGTGCTTTTCAACCCTGCTTTGTGACCCAGGTAAAAAGGTCCCTGCAAAATCTTTGCCAATCCCTCACAGATATTAAATGGCTTCTGATGTTATCATAAGCTGAGAATGGTAAAGATAAGTTTCAGCTCAAGGCTCCCTAGTATTGTACTTAATAAGTTGCCGTATATTATACTGCTTATATAAGCCTGGTTGATACAAGGTACTAAACTGATCAGCAAAAAAATGCGTTGCCCTTTCATGTATAATTTTAATTCTGACATTCAAATGGATGTTCAAATAAACAGGTTCTGAGCAAGCAATCAGATGATAACAAATCCCAGCATTGCAAAAGGGGCACCACTCAGTAAAGCCCTTAACCCTCTGCCAGCTCATTTTGTAAAAGGAAATTTAAAAAATGGTTTTAAACATTACAATAGACATAACCCCTTTGTACTGTGTGGTGAATTGCACTGGTCTTTCTTGTTAGTTTGTTTTTCAATATTTTAGTATTTATGCACCATTCCAGCTGCATTCATTGACTAGATGACAGGAAGAAATTCTTCAACATTTTGATTGACTGCTGAATATTGGCTGTAGAAAAACTTGTGCTCACTTAAGATTAGCAGCCAGTGGACCTGTGTATTGGAGTAGCTGTTTCTCTAGTTTGTAAAATAACAATATTCTTCATGTTGTAACTGTATTTCAGCTGTACAGTGACTGTTAAAAGAATACCATTTGTAGATTTGTATTAACATCTGCTGAATTTAATAGTCACAATTTTTCAGTAGTACAGGGAGGTGTGTCTTAGTCTAGACACATCACCTATTAGTAACATGTATTTTGATTCTCTAAATATGCATGAATCAAACTGCTTTAACAACAATACATAGGTCACATCAAGACCCAATTATCAGGCAATGAGCATGTTCATTCATAAATATTTAGCATTAGCTATATTCAATATCATAGCATGTGACTCAGTTATATTTTTAAGTCCTCCTCATAGTCACTTATATAAATAAGGACTATGGGAATTAATTTGGTCTTAAAGAGCTTAAAGTGGCTTTTGGATTTTTTCACATTGTTTGTCTGCAGGGTTTCTGTGATCTTACCCTTGATATTAGTGACAGCAGTAAAGTCTGTAGGTCTTTTCTATAGATAATGAAGTTAATGTCTTCATATTCTTCATTCTTGCTCAGTCTGCAACATTTTCACCTCAGTTGTTGAGCAGGACATCCTGCGGTGCAAATGGAAACTTTCCACCAACTCTGGCCTTGATAAACGCCGCTTGAATTCATCAGTAGTGAAGTAGTACATCACTGGATCCAGGCAGGAGTTAAAGCTGGCCAGACACAAGGTTATAGGATGGGAGCGGTGGATGGCAGTCCTGAAGGCACAGCTCATTGGCTTATTTGATTTAGCTAAAAAGTCTAAAGGAAAGGTGATATGATAAGGCATGAAACAGACCAGGAAGACACCTGCACAGCTCAGCACCATCTTGAGAGCTTTGCGCTTTTCTCCAGCGTCATGAAGGACACAGTTTTTTTCACGCAGACTTGCAGCAGTTAACCAAGTGCAAGTGAGGACCACTGCTAGAGGTAGCAGAAAGCCAATGAGTTCTGCTAGTGTGACAAGAGTCACTCCACTTGCCAAGGATAGAGGCACCATAGGTAGCTCTGAGAAGCAAACATCTGTCTCAAAGGGATTTTTTCTCAGCAAAGGAAAGGGCAGGCATCCAACACACACAATAAACCAGCCTACAGCACACCATGTGCGGTCCCGTCCCCGTTTTGTTGCATTGTATCGCAGTGGATAGATGATAAGCAAGCAGCGTCTTATGCTTATGCATGCCAGAAAGTAAATGCTGGCATACATGTTGACATATTTCAGATAGAAGCAAAACATGCAGAGAGCATGGCCAAAGGCCCAGGATTTATTCAGGTAGTAGTATATGCGCAAAGGTAATGAAAGTACTTGGAGCAGATCAGCAATGGCCAAGTTGATCATGAAGATCACCGCTTTCTTTGTCTCTTTCACATACACGTGGAAAACCCAAAGTGCCAACACATTACTGATCAACCCTGGGACCAGGATTACTGTGTAGATGATTGCATAGGTGTAGCGCTGGTATTCTTTAATATCTTCGGTTTTATTTTCACATGGAAAAGTGCTGTCATTCATTTTCCTGTCATTGGTCCAGATCTGAAAGTCTGCTGTAAAGCATTGCGGGATGTCTGTGCTTGTTGGTTTATGCTGAGGTCCTCAGACACTTCCCAAATATATTATCCAAACTCTGTGCAAAAAAAGTCATGCTGTTCCATTAGTTTGCCATCCAGTGCTGACTTTTTCTTAAGGAACAGGAAACGAGCAGTTGTCTTAATGTCCCAGCAGCAGTTCTGAAAGACAACAAACATACAGTGACAGATTAGGACCAGTTTTAGTGTGTGGAAAGCTACCACGTACCTTGTATGGCCAATTGCATATGCTCAAATCCCAGAATTTGCATGGGTGGTGGTGAAATACCAGCTGGTATAAGCTTCAGAAGCAGGATTCAGATACTAATCTGAATGGCTGATTTATTATTTGCATCTTCTTTTCATATTTCACAAGGGGGAAACATAACACATACTGAGTTTCTGTGCTTACACATTACTCACGTTCCCACGTCCAATTGCTAATAAAAGCACACTTCAGTCATGGCAAACAACTAGGATTTTATAAACTATGAATTCAAGCCATAGGTAGGTAGACTATTTACTCAGATTTCTCAAATATTGGAAGAAATATCATGTACATAATTAACCAACCACAGCCATTATTTTCAGTTAAAACTGTTACATCTACATGCTCTGTTAAACATAAGAAATAATTAAGCTGCAATCTCATGGGCTACATTTGACTTCCATCTATAAATGGGTTTCTCATAATGAATCTTACTGTTTGTTAGCTTGTGGGCTCAGAAAGTTAAAACGTGCACTCCACCTCCTACACTTCACACCTCAGCATAATGGGACTTTCCATATTCACAGCTGCCTGTACCAGTTTTTTCTTTGCACCCGCATGCTCTGCACGTGCTGAACAATATGTTTCGTGGTTGTGGTTGCATTACAGAATTTTGCATTGAGGAGTTTGCTGAAAACGTATTGGGACAAAGAGGACAAAATTGTGTTCTAATCCATTTTGGAGTACAAGTAAAACACATTGGTTCGGTCTAGGCGAGATGTACGTACTTGATTATCAGTATTTACAACAACCGCACTGAACCAGCAACACAAAAATGAAAAGAAAATACAGAGTAACCCAAGAGCTGATTAAAATCAAGCACTTTGGGAATTGCTGAAATAAAAGAATTGCTTCTGCTTTTTTCAATATCAAAGCACTAACTATATTAATACTTGAAAGTAAAAGAAAAAGTTGGTGTGCCTGATAAATCCGGAATGACCAGAGCCCTGTTTCTAAAAATCATCATAAAGTTAAGTTGAACTGGGAGAGATTGTTTAATGTGGGGCTTGCTCTGACATTTAACAATTATGTTGTTTTTTTGTCAAATGAGGTTGGAATTGTTTAAGATATTGTCAAAATTCAAAGAATAACCCTGAAACAATTTACTAACAAGCCTGCAGTCTACAAATTTACTTGATTATAGATTATACCACCAGGTGTGAACTTATAGCAGAACTGTATCAGTTAGGCTGTATTGTATCAAGTGTATAGTATTTGCACACACATTAGCAGTGAGGAAAGTGTGAAAAGGTATTATGTCTCATCAGTAAGAATAGGTGAATATTGATACATGGCTTAGACACATGTCACCTCTGGCCAGAGGATTTTTGGCTCTGCATTGAAAATAAACTAAATTATAAAGTTTATTTACTTTTAACTAAAAGTCTGGGTCTTAAAATGGGGGAAAGTGCAAAAATGATGGCCAGTTTCTACAGATGCAGCAGCTCATATGATCAGCTGTAAATTGTAACACCATTTTGGCACCGTGTTTGGCCTTTATAACGTCCACACACACCACAGCTAAGTTTAAGAATAAAATGTTTAACACAGCAGCTTAGACTGCACAAGCTGACAAAAATACAAAAGCACTACATCATTTTTGCTACATTTATGTTAACAGTGCTGTCAGTAACCATACTTTATTAAATAATCAGATGTGCATTTCATTTGCTGGTGGAGCCTGGAGTAACAGATCAATCTTTCGCAAACTGAATTTAGAATGTTGTTACAAACATTAATTTGTCTAGTTTAATCCTTATACCACTTTGCTCAATATGAAGTACAAGTTTACTTACAAACATACATTTTTTGTTGCTCAAATAAGATAAGTACAAACAAAATTAAATCAAATATTACAACCTTTAAAGGCATTTAAAAGAAACAAATGCTGAACTTACACCATAAGAAATAATTCTATGTATGGTGGCCTGCTCTGCTGTAAAGCACAATTGCGTTTGAAAATAAGTAAACCTTTCTAGATATGTGTATGAATCCTATAAAGAGCAGTAAACCATAATAAAATGAATAGAAATTCAATATTTGGGGTCGAAGGTAGGGGGTAGACTGAGGTACACTTTTTACAGTTTTATAAGAAAATTAGCAGGGATTTTATAAGTAAACTGTAGTTTACTAGTTCTGAAGACGTTCACTGTTGCATTTCTGTTTTTGCAGATACATCATTTTTTGACGTCTTTCATGTAATATGTTACAGTCTTTATTTTGTTTTAGTCCCAAAATACATACAAGAGAAACATTTTTCTCTTTTGCATGTAGTTTAATCAGAAGAATAGTTAAAGCATTTAGCTATAAAGCTAGTTACCTCCAAAAGTGTAAAGAGAGCAATTATAGTTAAAGCTTTGATAGTCTTGACCATTTTGTCCGGTGGTATCCGATGACAATTTATTATAGATTATTATTATAAATAAATTATTTAGGATTATGCCTGTTTATTTGTTGTATTTTAAATCTGGTGTTTTCAGCTATGTCCCAGGCTTTTTTTTTGGTTCTTAGTTGTTGTCACTTTAAATGAAACACAAATGCATCTTCTGCAACATGCAACTACAGTATGGTGAAAAAACCTACATGTAGTTTCACACAAGCACACACAAATAAACAAAGGGCCTACTAATGAGTTTAGTTTGCTCACACGTAGCAAATATCTTGTTTGATATCTGGACAGCATATTGACAGAGTAAACATTGTAACACCCCCTTCACCAACTGTATCTCTAATACAATAGGGTTCCTTTTTCATTTTCATTTGGCAGGAACAAATTGTTCATGCAAACAGAATTATCCATTTATTTGCATACTATCTTGTAGTATTACTGAAGAACTAGTCTACCAGTGTCACATATTTTATATTATAGTATATCCTTATAGTAAATAAGTATATACAGTGGTGTGAAAAAAGTGTTTGCCCCCTTCCTGATTTCCTGATTTTTTGCATGTTTCTCACGCTTAAATGTTTCGGAACATCAAACCAATTTAAATATTAGTCAAAGACAACACAGGTAAACACAAAATTCTATTTTTAAATGAAGGTGTTTATTATTAAGGGAGAAAAAAAATCCAAACCTACATGGCCCTGTGTGAAAAAGTGAT
>JANCOA010000054.1:1927342-1937952 GCA_024363135.1 Leptodoras oyakawai | reverse complement strand
CGGCTGGGCACCGGCTCCCCCGTGACCCCGTAACTGGGAATAAGCGGTACAGATAATGACTGACTGACTGACTAATTTCTAGCAGTATCGTAGCTCAAAGTACCTGAATTCAGGTTTACCAGCACTGGATTTGGGTATTCCAAGTTAATGACTAAGCACTTTTATTTGTAAATCGTTCTGGATGACAGCATCTGCTAAATGCTATAACTGAAAGTCTGCTACACTGTAATGTAAATGATTAGTGGTGGAAAGCATTACACTTCATTACTATACTTAAGTAAATTTTCTGTTGAATAATTGTACTAAATTACATTTTTATGCAAAATAAAATATATTGTTCATATTATCATTTATGCTGTCTGTATATTCCACATAAATAGCAAGTATCATTATGCTTTTTTCAACCAGTCCAATCAATCATTTTCATATGCATTTTCACATGCACCCAATGAATTCCCAGTTAATATCCAATGAACTCCATACCAATTTGTATGGACAGCATAAATAGAAGGATTAGTATGAATATTAATGAACACAGCAGATGTGTTAAGAATTTGTTTCAGTTCGTACTAAGAAGTCGTACACAAAAGCTAACGATATCCATATTGCTAAATGTAACCATTCATTTTTATACAAATTCAGTTACAAATCTGAAAGTACTGTATAAAACAACAATGTCAACAACAATAACAACAATAATAATAGTAGTAGTGGTCGTAGTAGTAGGTCTTGATTTCTAGTTCAAATCATTTATTTATTTTTATATTTCTATTTTAAATACACACACTTTATATACTTTTCACTATTTTTCAGTGGTGAAAGTTTGGAAAAGTACCATTTTCAATGCTTTTTGGCAATAAATAAAGCCTGTTAATTTCCCTTTTAAATGGTGCCACATTGAGCAGTAGAGCTGAGAATGTGGGTTGCACTCATGAAAAATGTGCCAAATCTTCTCTGCCATTGCCAAACAGCTTATTTTGCTGTTGCTATTGTTTTGAGCTTATGGTACCCCCAGGTACAACCAACCAAGTGTCTGATTGCTGAGCTCTGGTCTCATCAGGTTGCCAGGAGGCCCGCCATGACTGTCCTTCACCGCGAGGCCCGTTTACGCTGATATCAGCAACACGTGCACTGAAAATGTGGTGGAACATTATGAGTCAGCGATGAGTCCAGATTCTGCCTATGGGAGTTGGATTGTAAGGTCAAAGTGTGGAGATGTTGTGGAGAATGCTATGCTGATTGCTGCACCAATAGAGTAACATCTTTTGGTGGAGGCAGTGTGATGGTTTGGGGCGGCATCTCCCTCACTGGAAAAACAAGGCTTGTCATCATTGTAGGCAATCTCAATACAGAGAGATATCGAGATTAAATTCTGCAACCAGTGGCAATCCCATATCTTCACAGTCTGGGACTGAACTCTATCTTCCAAGAAGACAATGCTTGGGGTTTATCAGAGACTACCTCCAGAATTTTGGAGTGGAGAGGATGGAATGGCCTGCCAGCAGTCCTGAAGCCCTGAACCTCAACCCCATTGAACACTTGTGGGATCAGTTTGGGCGTGCTGTTCGTCCCAGAGTGACTGAACAAAACCATGTTGGATGACTTGCGACAAATGCTGGTTGAAGAATGGGATGCCATCAAACAGCAATGTGTGAACAGGCTGGTGACCAGAATGAGGAGGAGGAGCCAGGCTGTTGTGGCTGTGTATGGTTCTTCCACACACTACTGAGGCTCCTGTTTGTTAATCAAATAAATTGTTAAATTACCATTATGTCTTGTTACTTAAAACTTCAATCATCCAGTCCACCAAACACCAAATGAGTCAATGGAACCAACATTCTCAGCTCTACTGTTCATCCCACAAATGCCAGAAATGTGGCTCCATTTAAAAGGAAAATTAACAGGCTTTCTAATGGTGTAAGATTTAAAAGTACAAATTTCCTTACTTTTTGTGCTAATGTTTAGATATTCAAACTATTAATTGAGTACAGTTTTAGCACCTCTGTGTGACCACAATCTGACCAGCTGGTCACTGTAGAAGAATGTCTTTTTCCTTCACCAAAATTAGATGTTTATCTTATTATAGTATGTGGAATATTTCCTCATTCTCCTCTGCCCTTTTATTCAGAGGTGTTGTTTAGTTTAGGCAACAAAGATGAACTCTCTAGGGTCCTCGGGGACAGAAGTCCTCTCACTGATGAAGAGTAGTCTGGAGAATTCAGACAGCTAAGCAGATAGTATGTGGGGGAAAAGCAAGACAAAAAGGATGTTTTAAGCAAACTTCATGGAGCTGAGCTGCTGAAGGTTGCCAAAAATTGAATCCTTCTGTTTGGCTTTTTCCCCCTTGGCCCAAAAGCTCCAGGCACTCAGATCATTCTGAGAAGCAAAGTGCTCTCTCCCCTACATGTCAGAACAGCAAAATGCTACATTCATTGGTAAGTTCACACACACCCCTTTGGCATAACATTTTGACTATAAATCTGATAAAGTTGGCTGTGGGAAACCCCTTGTGAACTGTGCCACTTTCGTTGTGGGAGTGTGACACCTGCACTCAAAATAAATGAGTGAAATGAATCACCTTTCTTTCCATTTGTGATTTTTTGAGAGGTACCTTTTTTGCCATGGAACATGATATGATAATGAGGTATTTTACACATATAGATTTGGGTAACCAGTTCTAGATTAGATTAGAAATTCTCTTTAACATTATAAAGGCTCAGTCATCTCTCAAATGTTTAGGCTAAATTCATTACAGATTTAAGTACAATGGAAATGTCTAGCATATGATATGTTTCATATGCTATATGAAGGCATTTCAGGCTCAAAGAAAGCAGAATGGCATTATTTATTTTCTAAGTGGCAAATATTATGGTAAGTAAGGTATTATAAATCCTTCACATATAGAGTCCTTCACTTTAAAAAAGAAATAAAAGAACAAAATGTTACTAAGCTCTTATTCTCCGTGGGGTAGTTGGTATATCCATATCTTGGCTTTTTCACAGCCAGTGTCAGATCCCATCCCTATCTCCCTCATTCCCTGCTTCCCCCCATTGCCTTAATACCCAACTGCTGGGCAGTTCTGAGATGTTTAGGATTCCTCAGCAGGTTTTTTTGAAGCAAACCCTCAAAAGGCTATCTGCTCCTCAGACTGTCCTCACACAACCACCATTGTTCTACTGATATTGTAAGAATGATGTACAAAGAAACATTCTCTTACCTTGTTGCTAGTGGAACAGACTTGCTTCAGTTCTTATTGAACAGTTGGAAGGGAAATGCAGTACAAAGTGACATCTATCCATGTGATCTCCAAAACTGTAAAGTCCTTTATTTTTTTTTCTCTTTCTCACTCGCACTTCCTCTTTCAATTTAAATGAGCGTTTCTGCTTTTTGCTGTGATATTTGCTTTTCTGTAATATATTTAATGTTTTAATTTACAATTGCCTCTCTTTTCATCCTCAACCCTGTGGTTTCTGGTGCTGTTGTTTCCTCACACTCATTCGTTTATCACTTCTGATAGAGTTTCCTGCCTCACTGTGGGGGCGTTCACTGAGAGACATGACGCTTGCTCAAACTCTCCTACTTCTGCTATTTTTTGATACCCATTTCTTCCGTGTTTGAAAGCTACTTTACGTGCTTACTGTCACTCATTAAAAAATATCCCCAGTACAGATCCATAAATCATGAGAATTCATCTGGAGTTTTAGTTATTCAATTAAATTAAGACAGCAGTATACTTTAAATCAATAAGGTGTTCCTCAAATGTTCCTTTGATAATTAACTGCTGCTTAAACTCAAAGTAGCAGATATGCAGTACTTGGAACCCACTCCAAAAGTTAAACCCTCTGTAGGCAGAGAGAGCCTATTTTACTTATATTGTATAGATAAAGCTTATGAAACATAATCTTATGTATTAAATCTTATATTTTATTGTTTCTGTAATGACCATTCACAGGGATTCAAAATGGAAACTCTACATAAACAATGAAATTCTTTTTTAAATGTTTTGTTAACAAATGTATGCGTGAATGTGTCTGTCTGTATGTCTGCCCTGCGATGGCCTCTGACCTGGGATAGGCTCCAGCAAACCAACCCAGCAGACATTCCACACCATTAACTATATCCGGATAAAAGATTGTGCAGTTCTTTCATTAATAAAAATGTAACTGTTATCAAATTGCTTGTGGTATAACAGGAATAAAACACTTCAGGATGTGTTTTTGGAATTGAATCAATATCAAGTTGGTAGCTTACTTTAACTTACTTTGTGTCTGGCCAAATCCCAGCAGCCAGTCATTGATTAATTTGTTATAACAGTATGTTGCCACTAATTGTTATTTATTATACAATTATTATCATAAACCTCACCAGGAAAAAGCAGTAACTGAATATGAATTAATAAATAATTATGAATTAATATTTATTTATAAATGTAAGGGTAAACATATGACTTAAATATACCTTGTAAATAGAAAGTGAATGGTAGAGCATTTCCTCATCAACCCTACATTACACCTCAGGACTAATTTTTAGAGCTCCTCTCTATTTCAGCCACAAGATGCCACTGCAGATCCTTAGACTTTAAAAATCAATGTTCCAGTGATCTATTTTCCTGGGTCAAATACAATGAAACTAATGTGCCATATATGCCACATTTATGAAGGTCAATTATTTCCTTTAGATGAATTGTGTTTTGCTCTTTCTCATGTTGAAGAATGAAAGGGAATTTGACCTCTGTACCGTGTCATATACATTCCCTAGTGAAACAGGAAGTCGTGGATTACTACTTCTAAAGTTCCTACATACTCTGAATAAAAATGGGAAAAATGTTTTAGTTTGTAGTTAGTAGTTTTTACTTTGGATTTCTACAGGTGCCAATAAAGGTGACACATCTTGTTTTGTTGAAAATAAGTATTCCTTGATTATGGATTTTTTTTTCTCAAAATAAATTAAATCACTTCATCAGCAGATTAAACATTTCTTCTTTTATTTATCATCTAGTATGTCTTTTGATGTTCTAGAATGCAGTGGAACATTCTTGAAAGAATGGTCAAAAGTGTTTATTATAGTGTTTATATTGATACTTTTTATTTTACAATCAATTATTTTACAGTCAAAAGTGCTATAAATATGCACCGTCGCCTCACAGTAAGAAGGCCCCGGGTTCGATCCCCAGGTGGGGTGGTCTGGGTCCTTTCTGTGTGTAGTCTGCATGTCCACCCCAGGTTTGCGTGGGTTTACTCCGGGTACTCCGGTTTCCTCCCACAGTCCAAAGACATGCACGTTAGGTTGATTGGCGTCTCTAAAGTGGCCCTAGTGTGTGTGTGTGTGTGTGCCCTATGATGGATTCGCGCCCTGTCTAGGGTTGTTCCTGCCTTGGGCCCTATGCTGCCGGCTAGGCACCGGCTCTCCCATGACCCTGAAAAGGAATAAGCTGTCAAGAAATAGAATGAATGAGTTCTATCTGGATGAGTTTCTGGAGTCATAATAGTGGCCTAAATTTTTCATCTAGTGTGAGCTGATATGCTGCTTTTTGTCTATTAACTGTCCATTCTGAGGGACAAAGACAAAACAAAAAAATAAATAGTGACATACTTTCTGAAGGGGTTAAATGTAACAAGCTACTAGCTACTACTTATATTTAGCTACTACTTATATTCACATATTCAAAAGTACTGGAATTAATTCACAATATTATTATAATTAATTAATTTTAAATTAATTTTTTGTGAATAATTAATTATTCACAAAAAAATGTCTGTTGGGTTATTTTTGACAATGACATTCTCCACACAGAAAGGAGCCAGATCCCACCTGGGATCGAACCCAGGACCTTCTCTCTGTGAGGTGACAGTGCGAGCCACCATACCGCCCTATCATTTCATTGGTCAGATTTGTGGCTGTGGCTCGGCTCGGTATATAATAAGCTTTGACAGTAGTTTGACATTTACATCATAAGAAAATATAAATGTTATGTCACCTGTTTGTGAGGCCCAGAAGCAGCTTTAAGATGGTGCAGTTTATCAGTTTGTCAGCCATGTGTAATTTTTTTCCAATGATTATAGATTAGTTCATAGTAGCAAGTTTAAACCCTCTGGAGCTGACAGAGGGACCAAACTTATATTCTGTACTTTTGTCATATGTACTTTTTACCGTTAAACCTGTTACTGAAAAATGTACTTTAAATTGAATGAATGAAATGTAACCTGGGATTATAAGGGGTTCAGGTTAGTTCAGGTTATAATTTTTTTTGCTTGAAAAACCTCTCCTACTTCTACTATTTCTTAATACCCATTTCTTCCATGTTTGACAGCTGCTTAATTTATATCTTAATGTAACAGCTGCTTATTTCAACTTAATAAAGGAAATATATCCAGTACAGGTCCATGAATCATATGTGTTATTCTGTTCATTGCAGTAATTCTTACACAAACTGTGACTATAAGTGCTTCCAGGTTAACACTGTTTACTGTGTAACTATGGTGTTGAGATATCACGTGTGTCTGTGTGTGTCTGCTTATGAAGTGACAGTTTAACTGTAAACCTCAAGGCTTGGCTCATGTTCAACTGTTATAGGCATGACTGTTACAGCTTTACTTTGTATAATCAGTCCTCATGCCTGATGCCTCTACACAACTTGAAGTGAAATATGGCACATTTTTGCAACATGCATGGTTTGCCCACACATTTCCTCCATTTGTACATTTACAGTGTGACACTGTAAATGAAGCAAAAAAAGCAGATGAGTGAGTCACAGCAAAGATCAGTAATATCTCACTTTCAACTGAACTTTGGGGTAAACACCTAAGAAACATGGTGGAAAATACACTCAGGAAATCTGAGCAAAGTAGAAACTTGTATTTGAGTCTGAATAAAGAAACAAATAGGTTATTTATCAAATGTAATTATTAAGTTGGGTGATAAATCGCATATTATATGACAAATAATCATGAGCAGGATGATGTTAGATTGTGTGCTCTGCTAGACAGCTTCTCATATCAGCAATTTCAATTTCAGTTCACAAAGAAAGATATTTGTGCATTTTAAATGCATTTTGGATATGAATACACACAAAATAAAGAAGATTCAAAACGCAACATCATAATGACTCTAGGTGAGATATCTTTTGTTCAGTATGCTACTGTCAGTGATTTTATGACACAAGATATCAAGAGATGCAGTTTTGTATTATTGGAAGCATGTATACTTTCTATAAGTCCTTTTACAGCATGCTTGTTTTAGTGCAAAAACAAGAGTACAATTGCAGAGCACATTTTCTCTCGGTTGCTAGCAATGTTGTTCAGTCTTTTAAAGGAGGACATGTCTGGCTTTTGTCCTGTGGTTTCCGTGTCTTTAACTGTCTCTGTCATATGGTTGACGCACATAGCAAATTTGTTCTTGTGCAAGGCTTGAGGCAGCTTTGTGTGGCTTTTTTTAGCAACTCAACAGTCACTATCTGAGCTTAATCTGGCTACAGCATTTTTTTTTTCAGATTTTCTCCTGAAATTATTTTCTCCCACTTAAATGGTGAAGGGGTTTACAAATAGTGGCCCTCAAAATCTGTTAATGCAAAACATAATCTACATGAAAAAAAGACTGGTAAACAGTGAACCAGGCCCTGCTTATTCAAATTATACATCCAGCAGCATTCTTTGTACCCATGATCATGATGCATTTTCACTAGTTTTCACTAGGACTCACTAGGAGTTCAGCATAATATTCCATACTTGAGGATGTCATTAAGATGACTAAGAGACCTTGTTTACTATAGGGAGAGGTGTTCTCCTCATCAACAAGTTATCTATATGAACAGCTGCGCTCCATAGTCATCAGGGAAGTTTTTCTCTGTTCTCTGTGTTCATCACACAAGTGCTCTCTGTCCCTATGAAATGCTCTCTATGGGAAAATGCATCTCGGAATGAGGAGGTGCTTTCCATACTCATCAGCCTCCCTCTTAATATAGAGCTGCTGTGGCGACTGAGCTGCTGCCGGAATTCTGTGGTCAGGAAGTAGTATATGAGTGGATTCAGGCAGCAGTTGAGGCTGGCAATGCAAAGTGAGATTGGGTGGAATTGTTTTACTGCCTGCTGCAGAGGGCACTGGGTAATGAAGCCCTGTGAAACCATCATGTACAGCAAGAAGTTGATGTGGTAGGGGGCAAAACAGAAGAGGAACACACCAGTACACACTAAGACCATGCGCAAGGCCCTTTTCTTGTCATTAACTGAGACTCCAGGCCTCAAGCTCTGCTTCAAAGAGTGAATGATGAAATAAGAGCATAAGATGATGATGGTCAGTGGGGCCACAAAGCCCAAGAGCTCGCCAAAGGACATTATGGCCACTGCTGTTGCTAGGTTCAGTTTCCGTATGGGCAAGTCCTTGAAACAGGTTACATTGTATTGTGATTTTTGTGGGGTGTTTCTCATCAAGATAAAGGGGGAGCAACATAAACCAACCACCAACCACACAGCTATGCTTATGCGAACATCATAGCGCCTCTTCCACTGTCTGGCACAAAAGGGGCGCATCAGGAAGGCACAACGTTGGATACTGATGCAGACCAGGAAGGCAATGCCAGCATACATGTTCAGATATTTCAGGTAGAAGCAGAACAAGCACAGCCCCTTTCCAAAAGGCCAGGTTTTTGTGAAGTAGTAGTAGATACGCAGTGGCAGAGACAGGACATGGGCCAGGTCAGCGATGGCCAGGTTGATCATAAAGATGATGGCTTTGGTCTTCTTGCTGTAAATCATAAAAGCAATCAAGTGACTTACTCATATATGAAGAAGAACTGTCATCACTTGCGAATCAGCATGAAATGTATCAAACATCATGACTCAAAAGGTTTTTAGAAGGACTACTCAGGTTTACAATCATTAAGTAAGTTGTGGGTGCATGAAGTAGTTTGCACAGCATATCTTTAATATGCTTGAGAAGAATTATGAGGCCACAATTTAAGAAAAACTGACCTTATAAAGCGACACAACACCCAGAGAGCAAGGCTGTTCCCTAGCAAGCCTGGGATGAAGATGAACAGGTAAACATAGGTGTAGAGAGTATTCATGTTGTCGAGCCACTTTTGATCTGCAGTTTGATTTGTACAACTGGAGTTGTTGACCCCATATGAGGCATTTATGGAAGACATCATGACACTGTAGAGTCATTTATCAGAGCTCTTTTGTGATAGCTGGAAATGCAAAAGAAATTGTTTGTGTCACACACTGATATAACATAATTTAGTAACTTGCAATCAATCACTTTCCTTAGAAATAAAACCATATAGGTTTGCAAAATATTTAGGAGACAATACCAACTTAAATACTAATAGTAAATTAATTAATAATTATTAATTAATAATAAAAAAGTCATCATTAATTAAATAAATATGGTGCAATGCTAAACACTGCATGGTGCACTGTTAAAAGAAAGCCCTTTTAACTGTAATAAAAATTATTAACAAAATTATTTTAAACATCACTGGAAACAAAGAACAATCAGACAGATGGTAATGATGTCCCTAAAAGCTTAACTAAAACATTTTTTCACTTTCTGCTGAAACAATATTTTGTCCTAATTTAATTGCCTAAATCAATTATCAATGGTACCTCCATTTTGGCTGTAATGAAAGTATGCTACCACACCAACCATTACAATACATTATTTGTTAGGTACATGTTAAATCTCTAAATTGTGAAATGTGCAGTTTTATCTGCTGTACCTATGGAAACATTTGTGTGTGTGTGTGTGTGTGTGTGTGTGTGTGTGTGTGTGTGTGTGTGATGGCAGTCCTTTGTGCTGTGTGAACTGAAGTGAATTAGTAAGCTTCCCAAAATGGCAAAAGCAGAAATCTCTTTAGAGACAGCTTTTTTTCAGTGGCTACCTTTTACAGTTGCTTAAATTCTTTTGAGTGACTGCTGGCATTTTCTTTTCAAACCATTGCCTAATATTAGGCCAATTTCTGGCCTAACCACTGTGATAGTCCAGAGTATCAATAGTCCAGTGGTTGATAATGTATACACTACTATCACATTTTCTGTCACAAACACAATGTGGTAGTAAGGACTCCCTGAAATAATGGTATGATATCAGTAATTAGCTGATAACAGTCAAGCTGTGCTGTAAGTGTCACTATTTATTATAATGCAATATGCTGCAGCTGCAACAGGCGCTCAGGGCATGTCTTCCCCTTGCGTCAGAAGCACACCACTTCCTGTTGTCACACTATAAAATGACTTTACATACACAAAATGTTCCTTTTTTATATAAAACCTATGCACAACAGCCTAATCTGAATTTTATTGTTTCCATATTACTTGCCAAAACATAATAGAAATGATATGATTGATAAAAAAAAAAAGCTTTTATAAATAATATCTTGCCTATATTTATTTTTTCAAAAATTGTTTTTTTGTAATTGTTAAATATAATAGCTGTGTTATTGTTATTGTTATTATACAGTGGTGTGGTGGTGCATTAGGTAGCACTGTCAATTCAGCAAGAAATATCCAGGAATTACTAAATTGACCCTAGGTGTAAGTGTGTGTGTGTGTGTGTGTGTGTGTGTGTGTGTGTGTGTGTGTGTGTGTGTGTGTGTGTGTGTGTGTGTTTTTGTG
>JANCOA010000054.1:1740157-1750259 GCA_024363135.1 Leptodoras oyakawai | reverse complement strand
TTTGATGCCTTCAGTGAGAATCTACAATGTAAATAGTCATGAAAATAAAGAAAACGCATTGAAGGTGTGTCCAAACTATTGGCCTGTACTGTTTGTGATTGGTTGCATCTGCCAGTGTGTATACAAATTGGTAGACACCTATGGAAGCTTCTAGATCTTCTAATGTTTCCCCCATGAGATGAGCACATCATCATGATTTTGTGATCGTGAGATTGTTCGTGGCATTTTGGAGGTAGAAGTAAAGTTTGGATTTTCATGTATGAGCATTTGAAGGTTGTATGTGACTACATGAATTCCAGCAAAACCTTGATCTTATGACAGCAGCGTGGCTGTAAAAAGACTGGGTGAACGTGACCAGCATCAGCTGACAAGAATCGTTTCACACAATAGACATGCAGCACTGCCTCAAATAACATCAGAATTCAGTGCTGGCGCCTCAACAAACATCAGTGTGAGGACTGTGCAACATTCTCTCCAAGAAAAACCTAACAAGTATTAACTGGTATTCCAGTTTTTCTGGTACTTCAGTGAAGTAAATGGATCGTATTATCTAGCATTGCTCAGAGAGACTGTTGACTTCTGTAGTCCAGTATATTCACAGTATATTCTATAATGAAGTATTTTGTTATGTCCTGGCTCCGCTAAGTCCACGTGACATGAATAATCACAAGATCACAAGAAATGATTTATTTGAGACTTACCCATTTTATCCTCTTAAAGCATTTTGTTTTTATACGTAGTTTTGAATAAAGATCTTCATTACAAGTAAGATGTTTAAAGCTACGAGGAAATTAGTAGTTGAAATACTGCTGGCAAAACTTAGATGAAAGAACTGAATTTTACTATTCTTTATTGCTTTTAAACATGACCTTGCACATAGAACACAGTGAGGGCAGATGCATTGACAGAGACCCATAAGAGATTAAAATGGCTACATATACATAAAGAAAAAATGAAACACGAGGACAAGCCATATTTGGCAATGCAACCAAACCATAATGTCAAAAATATTTCTGAACCATGAGTGAACATTACTGTAATGTGTTTTTATAAAAATAAACGTCACATGCGGTGTGTGTATAGATATATATAATATAGACATATATATTTGTTAAAATATAGGTACTATGTAACTATGATACATTACTGCTATAAATTATAAACTATACTTTACACTCACGTGATATTTTGCTTTAAAAAAACTGAAGAATTTGGATAAATCTGTAGCAGTGTTAGAATCATTTCAAAATGGTTTTAAGCTGCACAAACTTTTGCAACATTTTTACAAGGTAAATAAGAGAACGCTTTCTCGAGAAAGTCTATCTTTAAATGTTTGGTTTTTGTGTTTCCTTTGACCAACATTATATGTATGCTCAGTCTTATCCAATAACAGTCATCCAGCAAACTGTTGACTTGATAGAATCCACACTAAAGAATTTGTTAACATGTTAACATGCAAGACACCAGAACAGTGATATACAAGAGGTATGATTAGATTATTCAGATTATAAATTGTAAGAGCAGGAGACAGAAGTGTTCAGACAGAGAAAAGGCTCTTGATTTTATTAAAATATATAAAAGCTCTTATTTGGGGTTCATTAATATCCTCTGGAGTGCACAATGACCACATGGAAATTCAAAGTGATTTCAAGTTTGATGCAGAGGAGATTAAATGGCAAAGAAATGTAAAACTTTTTAGCCATAATAACACCTATACACGTATAGATAATTTTTTCGATACAACCAGGAACCGTGGAGCTAATTGAATAAATAATTTCCCTAAATTGACTCTCACAGTTTTTCATGATCACACTGTTCCTCCTAAAACTATCAAAGGTGTGGTGAAAATTTTATTCTCTCTGAAAGTGAAAGTTCAGTGTTTTGTGCATGCATCTTTCAATTTTTGGTGTGAGTTCAAGCTCAGTGATGAAAACAGAAAGGAATTTTTATTAGCGAATTTGGATATCTGCTACATTGTCTGCCCTGAGCAGGTGTTCCTTTCCACCACCTTGTGAATGGGCCATGTGTGTTCATGAACATTCATTTCAATTGTGTAAATTTAGACTTTCATCCAAATAGGTCAGAATGTGATATTGCAGTAAGGGAATACTTAATTTTCATATCACGACAATCAAAATTGTACAAACAAGCACATCAAATAACCATCGCTTTCACTATCTAATTCACAGAATCTGCTACTTAACATTTCTCTGCAATATTTTTTTAATATAACATTCACTTTATGTATTATTCTTCTCCAATATTTGTTTTAGTTTTCACATGATAATGTATTACTGCATGTATTTAAACATAAGAACAATTATGATGGTTACAAAAAACAAACAAACTTGACAACGAGAGCAGTTGTTTTTAGTGTGTAGCCCTGTTGATCATCCATACAGCAGAGGGCAAAGAATGGTACTAGTGCTCTCCCTCCTTGCAAAATGCAAGGTAGTCAGAGGTCCTTTGTCTTCTGGACACTTAAGCAACTTAAGTGCTGACACGATTATATAAACGTGTCATGGAGTTTTATGAAATTTGGTAGACATGGATGTAAAAAATATAAGAAAAAGAAAGGAAAAGAAAGAACTATAGCAGATCATCCAAAAGTGTTGTATAACACTGCTGAGTTACATTAAGTGATATATTGTGCAAAAAGAATGTGTTACTTGGTGGGCAAGGTTTTGATGGGACGAGTAAGAGAGCCCATGCTGGTGGAGGTGGGGAGACTTGCAGTCTTTGTTGGTAAGCTGCAAGAATGTCCCATTGCCTCCTCAGCAGCTCGAAGAAGCAGAGTGTAGTTCACTGCAACCTCTTCTACCTTTCGTAAGAGCTGGAGCCTTTGGGTTTCAGATCGTACACCTCGTACCAGCCGAATGAATGTCTGAGTTAGGCTGCACAACACCTCGAAACTGGCTGTGACGGCACTTAACATTCGTGAAGGACTTTTCTCGACACTTGCCACTCTTCTACATGAGGCCCTGAACTCTTTGAAGCGGACCGCAAGTTCCTGCTTGTACTCTACCAACTTTGCTGGAGGCATGCGTGGTTCACCCTCTGTCTGGGGGCTGTTAGCACACTGTCGTAAAATAGAAAGCAATTCGTTCGCATCAAGTTGTGCATTTAGGAAACCATCGGGTAAACAGAAAGTTTTTCCCTGCAGTGTCTGCACTCGTGCCATGCTTGTTTCCAAATTGCCACAGGCACGTAGGTCAATCTCCTGCGTTTGTGGTTCCTCCTCCTCTTCTTCTTCTTCTCCACTGCAGTCCTCAGCATCAAGTACCTGCAATGTCTTGCTGACAACTGGCATAGGTCTTGAATCTAGTTGCATTCCAGGCAAGACCTGTAAGGGAATGGAATATGAAAGTTCATCTTTTTCGCTGCTCTCATCAGCAGCCTCACACTTGCGATAACAGAAGCAAAAGGAGCAACATTTTTCCCTGTCCTCATTCTCTTCACTTAAACCAAGTAGAACCTCAGTGGTCCCCTCCCGACCTTGATGAAGAAGTTCTTCACCCTGGATAAAGAATACTCCTTTCTTTTTGGAATCTCCACCTTGAGTATAAATGGGTTCTATGGGAGTAGGAAGTCGTAGGCCTGTAGCCCTAACTCTTTCCATTTCCTTTTCCAGGCTTTTTGTTTTGGTTGGTTTAACCTCAGCATAAAGAGGTGTACTGTCATTATCAATTTCCCCTATGCTGTATCGTCTTTGTAGTTTTTTGTACTGTGGGGCTCCAGTGCATTCTGAATGGGAGGTGCACGTGGGTAAACAGGATGCATGTGTATCGCTGAGTTCTCTTGACTCCAGGCTTGTGGAACGGATTCTTGTGGTTTTGATCTCTAAAGTTTGAGGTTGGGTGTTAGTCCTTTGAGTTTGTGGAGATTTTGTAGGGGGAGTTTTGGAGATGGTTCTCTCTCTGCCTCTATGCTCCACCGCAGAACCTACTGGAGTATCAGGGAGACGCATTGCCCTACACATCCTCTTGCAGTCACAGCTACGTCTCTGCTCTCGTGAGATTCCAGGGACTTTCTGCACTGGGCTTGTGCGCAGCTGGCATGAACATGGAGTGCCTGATGGTATGGGAGAAGACCCTTGGGAGAGGAACTCTCCCTGTGATGTTTTAGGCTTTAGAAGCTCCTCAAGGAACTCTAGTTCATATTGCCTCACTTTCTGGAGCTGTGCACGGCGTTCATCTGTCTCCCGACGCAGACGAGCAGGAAATGTGGCTGAAATTAGATTTCTGATACTTAGAAATGGTGCAGTACGCTGGGACTTGGCTTTGCTGTTTGCTTGCTTCTTATATTCTGTTCCAGGAATAGTTGCCCCTTTTTCTCCAGAGCTCAAATCATGTGTTGTTTTTATTAGGACTGCCATATTTTTCGTGTTTTTCTGTGGCTCAGGAAGGACTGCACATTTGGAATTGTCTGTAGTGACCTCTTGTACATCTTTCCCTTCCATTTTCACAGGCAGCAGTGGTGAGTGTTTGGCTGGAGCAATGCCTTTAGGCTTAACTAAGTTTATGTCAGGGGTCCTAACAGTACTGTCTTTGTTGCTAGACAACTGTAGTCCTTTGGCACAGAGTCTCTCATCATCAGTGGGAGAGGAGGAATGCAACACTACCTTTTGGTTTGGTGGGTCCTTCAGTCGCAATTGGTGCCCTGGCTCTGATCGAACTGGACATGTGCAGAACAAATCATCAACTGGCAGCAGACCCTTTGAAATTGAAGACTTATCGGTCTCACTTGATGCAGCCTCAGCATCTTGGCATGTCTTTGTTGGGGAAATCTTTGCAGAAGCATTTTTGTCCACAGCCAAGGGAATAGATAAGACTTTATTGGTAGTTTCTGGGGTTGCATGGCTAGGACTTTTGTTCTTGACATTTTCAGAGACATTAGAGCTTAATTTATTGTCTTCAGAATAGGATAATCTCTCCTCTTTTTTGACCCCAGATGTGTCCGCCTGTTCAGTAGATTTCACCTCCTCTACTGCCTGTGGAGCATGTTCTACAGAGCACTCTTTAACTTTTTCTGAATCCTGTTCATTCTTTAAAACATCTTCGGTCTTAGCTTGCTTGATAGGAGCTCTAGATGGTGCAGACCCTTGACTAGGACTGACCTTTAAGGGCACAGTTTTACTGAGGATTACAGACCTAGGTGGACAACCACCACGGATATGACCCATAGAAAAAGCCCCTCCTCCAATTGCTTGTGTTGTGCAGCCTGGAATTGTCAACGGGAAGTCACGTCGATTAAATATGCGTTCCTTGTTAATGTGGTGGGCTAAAAGGTAGGCCTGATTTTGATGGTGCTTCATGGCAGAAACCATGTCTGACACATCGGTTAACTCTGATGAGTTGGTCTCATGTCCAGAGTCCAGTGAAGACTCTGGAGTAATGGCTGCCAGAACAATTAACCCTGTGAGAAAACATAAACAGGACATAATCAGGGTCTTGTTTGAAATACTTTGTGTTAGTAAATTAAGGGCTAATCCTTAGATACCTAAAGAAACTTGTATAAATTGAAAAAGTTTTCTCAGACTTCTCAGACTTTCTCAGATCATTATATTTAATAACCTAAATCATTTGTTTCTTTGTATACAAATAAACATCAGTGTTTACATCAAATATATGAGTGCTATGTGATGTAAGTCCACCATTGGTCTAGTTACATTTTATATCAAATAATAATTGAATTATGACAAAATGCACATTTGGTAGGTTCTTTTGGTTAGTGAATATTCAAGCATGAATGCAAGTTTTAATAAATATGTAGGTGCGACAAGCAGACTGTAAAAGGAAAATTACCACTTATTCTTATTTTGTTAATTTGGTGGACAGTTAGCACTTGTACTTGGATACTGAGTGCCTATAATACAAAATGGTATATATTCTTTATTTCTGAACTTGATTGCTTTCAGGCAGAAATGGGACTTTGGCACTTTTAATACTTAATGCAAGTACAGTCAAATTGTAGAAGCACTTTCTTGTAATTCTGGCATATACGTTTATGTTTTAGACTTTAAAATATTGAAATTAATCCATAAAACAAAGTAAAGTAGTTTGTGGACATCTTGCACTTATTAAGAAGTACTTGGTATGTCCACCTGCTGTCTGTGGAGTCTGCTGTTGATGATGAGGGTAGTCCTCTGATGCAGCTAGTGCTTCCAGTGCCTGCAGAGTGGACACTAAAGCATCATCTAGCTCCTGAGCATGGTCTCGCACTGTCCTTGGGGCCACACTATCAATTAATGTCACAGGTACTTTCTCATGAGTATCTGCCAGAGGTGCTGCAGCTGCACTAGTAGCAGTGGTAGGAGCAGCCTTACGATTCTTTTTAGCATCATCCTCGTCTGAGCTATTATCTCGAAACCCTGGAGGTGGTGCTGCTATTGCAGGAGGAGGAGGTTGCAGCTTCCCTCCTCCATTCTCAATCTCTTCATCCTCCTCACTTCCAGGAGGAGGAAGAGCCATGAGATCAACAGCTCCACTTTCACAGGAGGCACAGGCATTTATGGATTGCGCAGCATGCTTCCCAGTAGTGCTTTTCTCTGTCATCACACCCCCAGCCTTTAACTTTGCTTTGCAAGAGTCACAGAAGAATCTTCCTGTACGCTTTGAGTTCTCCATTGTTTTAGCCCTGCTTCTGAAGCTTGAGCTGTCTTGAGTTGGGCTCTCTGGATCAGCCACTGATTCAATACTTTTAAGGGTGGGATCAGACTTGGCACGTGAGCGGTTCTGTGACTTGGATATAAAGTTGTCATTAATATCCAGCTGTTCATCTGCCTGCATTTGTAGCTCTTGCAGCTGCTGCTGCTCTTTCAAATGTATGTGACAGAGACCAAGGTGTTGTGATGGTGGTGTTGCTGATATCTTCTGTGACACCTCTCTGGATGAACCTTCTCTCTCTTCACGTCTACTGCTACTTGACACAGAGGTCCCAGAGCGGGAATGAGGATGGGGGCTTCTGAAATCTGAAGAACAGAACCATCAGAAGAGTTGAAATTTCAAGAGTTACATGGTAGATGGGCGTGAGTCCAGATGAAAAAAGCAGAGGCTGAGGAGGACCACAGATATGGAGGCTGAAGAAAAGTCTTTTGAAATGTAATGTGATGTGGTCATCTTTACTGGCAGACCAGAGTAGATGGTGATAGCACCCAGTGTATGGTTGGATATTATGAATGTATGTTCTTAGGTAATGAACAAATCCAGAATGTAGTTTCAGTTGAGAACAGAAAATGGATCAAACATCCATGGATTCATTTGAAATGAAAATGGAAGGATCAAGAACAGTAAGAAGAAGTGAGTGATTTTCATGACTAATGCATGTCCCAGACAACTTAAAAAAACATAAATGTTATTTCAGGTAGTATTGTAAGATAACTTACTGTGGAACATAGTTTTAGCATTATTAAAGCTGCTATAAGCAGTCTATGCTAACTTCCAGTATTTTATTTGCGTTATGTAGCTAGCAGGCACTGACCTCTCATCAACAATGCATAAACATTCTTTATTGTATAAACAAAATCACTGAGATCACATTTTTTCCTGATTTTGATGGTTGATGTGATGTGTGGCCCACATCTGCTGATTCTTTGCAATGCACTGCTGCCAGATGATTGGCTGATTGCATGAATGAGTAGGCGTACAGGTGACCCTAATAAAGTGCTCCTGAGTGTACGTATACATAATACATATGACAAGTACGGCTGGGTAGAGTGTAACGGCATAAATAACGTTAATAACTAATGGCACTTATCTAACTATGCCATGCATATTATGTTAGATTTTGGGAAAAGAAATAACTTCCACAGTCCACTACACACAGTAGTTTTGTGTGTCATTCAAAAAGGGAACAAAAATGACATGCAATAAGTGATATTTTTAGCTTTGGCCCTGTTTTATGATATGATTCAAACAAAAAGTACAGGTGGTGCAAAGCATTAGTTTTCAACAATAATGGAAAACGGTCTCTTTCTGAAATGTTAGGCAGCTTGGACAGGTATGGTCAAAAGTTTGAATAAAATCTGATTGTCTAACTCAGAGGGCGACACGGTGGCTCGGTGGGTAGCACCGTCGCCTCACAGCAAGAAGGTCCCGAGTTCAATCCCCGGTTGGGGCGGTCTGGGTCCTTTCTGTGTGGAGTCTGCATGTTCTCCCTGTGTTCGCATGGGTTTCCTCCCACAGTCCAAAGACATGCATGTTAGGTTGATTGGTGTCTCTAAAGTGCCCCTAGGGTGTGTGTGTGTGTGCGCGTGCGCCCTATGATGGATTGGCGCCCTGTCTAGGGTTGTTCCTGCCTTGCGCCCTATGCTGCTCTCCCGTGAGCCTGAAAAGGAATAAGCGGTTGAGAAAATGACTGACTGTCTAACTCAGGTTACACTGACATGCAGAATTTGCTGTAACCTAAGCTGTAATACAGCTTCCAGATGTTATTAATGAAAATTAATTTATTTCTAATCCCCCAGGTCACTGGAAGCAAAGCAAGTACAAGTTTTCAAGTCTTTCAGAATTCTTAAGTCTCACCAACACTGAAAAGCACCACCGAGGTTCATTCTTCTTTGGCACCGAGCTCGGGCTCAGTATTTTCTAGATGTGTTCATTTATTTCAGCTGTTTTTTAATGTGTCAGCAGTTCTCAGCAATGGTGGACCCAGAACATGGTCTCTGCCACTTTGATATAATTATGTACAGTTGTGGCCAAAAATTCTGAGACATTTCTGAGAAATTTTGGTTTTCACAAAGTTTGCTGCTTCATTGTTTTGTCAGATGTTTGTATGGTATACTGAAATACAATTATAAGCATTTCATAAGTTTCATAGTTTTATTGAAAAATACATTAGGTTTACACAAAGACTCAATATTTACATCTTTTTCAAGACCACTTGGTTATCAATTTTGCCTTGTGACATGGTGATCCATCATGCTAGAAAAAGGATTGTTCACCACCAAATTGCTCCTAGATCGGGAGAAGTTGCTCTTGGAATATGTTTTGATAGCATTCTTTATTCATAGCAGTGGTCTTAGGCAAAATTGTGAGAGAGCCCACTCTCTTGGAGGAGAAGCAACCCCACACATGAATGGTGTCAGGATGCTTTACTATTGGCATTACACAGGACTCATGCTCACCTTGCTAGTGCTAATGCAGATGCACTCACACCTGCCTGCTGCCATTCCTGAGTAAGCTCTGCACTGGTGATGACCTGATCCCATAACTGAATCCTTTTTTTTATTTGTTTTATTTTTCCCAGATTTCTCTCCCTAATTTAGTCGTCTCCAATTCCTACCCATCAGTGCTTCCCCCATGTCACACAACGAACTGCAAGAAGACACTGATTTCAAGCACCAACCAGTCTCCTCTTATAATTCAATCACCATGACAGAGGGATATCAGCTGCCTTCATCAACACTTTCTCCTGAACTAATGAGAAGATCACTGAAATGAGGTTAGCAGGTCATTTTGTGGCAGGGCTGAAAGGGGGGTGGAATGCAAGGAATGACTTTGCAATTAATTGCAATTCATCTGATCACTCTTCAGAACAATTTAGTTCATGCAAATTGGCACCTTAAAAACTGTCTCGAATTAAAGGTGTGAAATGGTGCCTGTAAATTTAGATCTAAGGACACTTAATTGGGTAAATCTCAATTGACTGGCTTAATATTGTATTCAGTAATTAGGAATGTTACATACAGATTATGCTATAAACAATGTTACATACAGAAAATCAGTCATTTCATATTAATGGAAATTTAAATTTAAATGTTGGCACCTTACTTTAATGCTGTGTAACCCTAAAAGAATTTCACTTTGCTGTAATGTATTTGTGATAAATAAAGGCTTCTTCTTCTATATAGGCCCATGCTTTTTCCATAACAGACAGCATTGCTACGTACGAGAGGCTTCTGGATGACTGTGGCTGAGACACTTAAAATATAATCCCCATTTCCAGAAAAGCTAGACACTTTCTAAAAATGCAATCAAAACTGAAATCTGTAATTTGTTAATTCACTTGAGCCTTTATTTAACAGACATTCATTCATTCATTCATTTTCTTGACCGCTTATTCCTTTTCAGGGTCACGGGAGAGCCGGTGCCTAGCCGGCAGC
>JANCOA010000054.1:1617253-1629526 GCA_024363135.1 Leptodoras oyakawai | reverse complement strand
CGCCCTGTCTAGGGTTGATTCCTGCCCTTGCGCTCAGAGTTGCCGGCTGGGCACCGGCTCCCCCGTGACCCCGTAACCGGGAATAAGCGGTATAGAAAATGACTGACTGACCGTAGCACCATCAGTCAACACAAACATTCTGAAATTGACCGCTATGTTACTCGTTTTAGGTTGCATTCCAATTGCATTCCAATTGCAAGCTGTATCCCTGCTCTCTACACACTGCACAGGGTATAGAATCCCAAGGGCTCTTCATAGGGAACTTGGTCACTGAAACGGCTCTATTTGGGATGCACTGCAACATCATCAACAGCATGTCTTGATTACAGCACTCGGCTGTATTTAGCATGATACATCAAACAACACACTTCAGACAAATTTTGTATTCTGTAGGCACTTTTGAAATAAATGTGATAAAACATCTATGAACTGTGGGTAATGCATTTTAACTTTTTTGTACTTTTTTCTCATGTTCAGTTGACTGTGTAACAGCTGCTCGGCCATGGAAACCCTCATGACTCATGTTCAGAGTTAGGATCTCCCAGCTCACTATTATAAACATTGCTAAAGTTGAAAAGAACAATGGGGAACAAAGAAGCTGTAGCTCTTTTTGGGTTGCTATATTTTTGTATGTTACATCAATTGAATGAGTGACAGAGAGGACAAAGGTGACGGATCCACATAACACATACACAAACTCGCTGTGTAGCTAGTTTTTAAATTTATTATTATTATTATGTTTTCTTAGTTCCTTCAATGGAACTTTCGAATTCTCATTGTAAACTATTGTTATACTGTTACTCTATCCCTGATAATTACTCATTCCTCTGGCAATAAATAAAAAAAAATGTGTAAACTGCTTTCTATTGCGGTACAGGCCTCTGAGGTAAAATCGAATCGGCTAATCACATAGCAGCACAACAGAACCTCCTGTGAAGTGATATACCCATCTTCCCTAGCTCCCTTCACACTTTGCAGCTCCCATTAAATAAAAAAAGAAATCATCTTTAATATTTAACTTTTATCAAATAAAGTCAAGTGAGGCAACATTCAATAGTTGTTTCTCTAAAAATAGACCAGTGATAAACAGCAACAACATTTTCATTGGCCCTACAATGCCTACCTGCATGTACAACACAAATCAAAATGTGATTTAAAACTGAGTTAAAAACACAGTTAAAAAATTTAATTGCTTGACAGCTCTAATAAATACTTTGATCCATTAGTTTGCTCATACAAAGGAAGTATTTGTATGTCAAAAAAGAGTACTCTTGCATTTTGTTTTGTTTGCTAAATTATAATTAGATTAGTGTTTTGTTTCCTTATTTAGAGGGACTGAACAGTGACATCAAGTGACATCATGGGTGAAAAGGAAGGTCATGTTTTATTACCTTAGTAGTTTAATGCACTGAGTCACAGACCCCAAATGGCTATCCATTTACTTTTTACAGTAAATGGATAGGCACTTGTGATTAAACAAACAGGAAATGCTCATTCTCAGAATTGCATATCCACACCTCACCCCTGTACAGCAGAAGCAAAACAGCAGAAGAAGAAGCCAATTCTGACAATAATTCCATTCATCTGGAGCAGCACCTCTTTATAATGACTCATGAAGCACGTTGATTGGGCCATAACCCAAGACAAATGGGTGGGGAAATACATTTAAACAACATGGAGAATCTATACAATCACTTTAAATTAAATTTACACAAACCCGTAGCACCATCAGTCAACACAAACATTCTGAAATTAACCGCTATGTTATTCGTTTTAGGTTGTATTCCAAATGCAAGCTGTATCCCTGCTCCCTACACACTGCACAGGGTACAGAATCCCAAGGGCACTTCATAGCGAACTTGGTCACTGAAATGGCTCTTGGAACGCACTGCAATATCATCAACAACCTGTCTTGATTACAGCATTTGGCTGTATTTAGCATGATAAATCAAACAACACTTTTAAGACAAATTTTGTATTCTGTAGGCACTTTTGAAATAAATGTGATAAAACTTCTATGAACTGTGGGTAATGCATTTGAACTTTTTTGTATATGTTTTTGTTGTCTCATTGTCTCAAATCACAAAATGTGATTTAAAACTGAGATCAACAAAATTAAAAAATGTAATTGCTTGACAGCTCTAATAAATACTTAAGTGATCCATTAGTTTGCTCATACAAAGGAAGTATTTGTACGTCAAAAAAGTGTACTCTTTCATTTTGTTTTGTTTGCTAAGTTATAATTAGATTAGTGTTTTGTTTCCTTATTTAGAGGGACTGAACAGTGACATCAAGTGACATCATGGGTGAAAAGGAAGGTCATGTTTTATTACCTTACTAGTTTAATGCACTGAGTCACAGACCCCAAATGGCTATCCATTTCCTTTTAATGGTAAATAGATAGGCACTTGTGATTAAACAAACAGGAAATTCTCTTTATCAGAATTGCATGTCCACACCTCATACCTGTCAAGTTAGTGGAAGGAAGAAAAGTTCTTTATGTGCACGTCTGACTTAAGACGGTTATTTGAGTTCATAGACTGTGTGTTGAGGTCTCTGACAGTGAACTTCCTTGTTCACGTTCGGGTTTCAGTGGCTGTGTGTCACAACTTTCTGTAAAGAATCTATTCACTAGATGTTGTTTAAAACATTTACATTTATAGCATTTATCAGATGCTTCTGTCTTCCATAGTGTGAATATCTGCTGTTTTTGAAATAAATGCAAAAGACTTGCTTACACTGAGACTCATATTTCCCTTTTTACGTAACACATTCTACAGCATGGTTTTGGTCATATTTTTTGTGGAATTCAGGTCTTTGTTTCTAGGATAATGCAGTGCATTTGTAGGGTGTGCCAGCACACAACTGGAAACTCCAAGCAGTTTTACGATAATAGATACAAACGTCATGCTTTTAGGATTGACACCGGAAATAATAATATAATTAAAGCCTATACAAATATACATGTTAAGCCCTTAGGAATGCCCTTATTAGTAACTGAAAGGTAACAGAAGCTTTTTTTCCAATCACATTTTCTGATCATTTACAAAATTGCTCAGCTGATATTTGTTCTAGTGAACAATAGCTCTTACTTAATTGTTAAAGTTATAGACATTGTTTCTGTATGTGGATATGAGTAAATGGGTGTGTAATAGTTTGCACCATATCACTCTTATTATGCCGTTGATACATTGTGACATACTGGCCCACTCTAATAATTTAGCCAACCTGTTTACCATTTTATGAATCGCAAAATTGTGTAGCTTAGGAATACTTGGGTTCTGGTACTTATCTGGGACTTGTGGTTAATGTCTAATAGGTAGGTACATGACTAAAACTCTAGCAGTATCACAGGTCAAAGCCCAATTCTAAGTTTCCAAGTTAATGACTAAGCACTGTTGTAAGTTGCTCTGGATAAGAGCATCTGCTAAATGCCATAAATGTAAATGTAAACGTAAATGTAAAATAAAAGTGATTAAAGAATTTAATTGCTTGAAATCTCTAATAAATACTTAAGTGATCCATTAGTTTGCTCATACAAGCGAAGTATTTGTAAGTACATTTTAACACTAGTCTTGTATTTTGTTTTTATTTCCTTAGTTACAATTAGATTAGTGTTTTTTACCCTTATCTAGAGGGATTGAACAGCGACATCATTACATGTGAAAAGGAAGTGTCATGTTTTATTACCTTACTAATTTACAGCACTGAGTCACAGACCTCAAGTGGCTATCCATTTACATTCTACAGTAAATGGATAGCCACTTGAGATTAAACTGTGTGCTGAGATCTCTGACAGCTGCCAGAACTTCCTTGTACACATTCAGGTCTCAGTGGCTGTGTGTGTGCTACCGTGTCACAGCCTTCTGTAAAGATTCTATTCACTATATATTGTTGGAACTGCAGCATTGTGAAAACATTTACATTTGCATTTATAGCATTTAGCTCTTCTGTTCACAGTGTGTATATCTGCTGTTTGTGAAATAATTAAAAAGACTTGCCTACATTGAGAGTCATATTTCCCTTTTTACGTAAGTTCTAAAGCATGTTTTCAGTCATATTTTTTATGGAATTCAGGTCTTTGTTTCTAGGATAACGCAGTGCTTTTGTATGGTGTGTCTTTGGACAACACACAACTGGAAACTCCAAGCAGTTGTACAATAATAGATAGAACTTCATGCTTTTAGGATTGACACCGGAAATAATAATACTGTGGGCGACACGGTGGCTTGGTGGGTAGTACCGTCGCCTCACAGCAAGAAGGTCCCGGGTTCGATCCCCGGGTGGAGCAGTCTGGGTCCTTTCTGTGTGGAGTCTGCATGTCCTCCCCATGTTTACCCCGGGTACTCCGGTTTCCTCCCACAGTCCAAAGACATACACGTTAGTTTGATTGGTGTCTCTAAAGTGGCCCTAATGTGTGCGTGAGTGTGCATATGTGTGCCCTATGATGGATTGACGGCCTGTCTAGGGTTGTTCCTGCCTTGCGCCCTGTGCTGCCGGCTAGGCACCGGCTCTCCCGTGTCCCTGAAAAGGAATAAGCAGTCAAGGCAATGAATGAATAAATTAATAATAATACTGTATAATTGTTGCCTATACAAATTTACATGCTAAGCCACTAAGAATACCCTTATTAGCAACTGAAAGCTATTACTTGATTGTTGCATTATTCTTAATTGCTGTGGGGTAGATGTTAGTGTTTCTATGTTTGGGTGTGATTGAATGGGTATTAGTTTTCACCACATCATTCCTAATATGCCATGGAGACATTGTGACATACTGTTCTACTATAATAATTGAATTGTCATGCCACTGTTTTTTTATTTTTTATTTTAGATCCCCATATAATACCACAACCAGCTGTCATGGCACACAATTACTGAATGTGTTAGCACTTTCACCTACTGGCTTACTTTAGCTAAGAGAATTACTGAGGGTAAACAAAATAACAAAAACACCAACCTGTATAGCAGTTCATGAATTAAATTAAACTCAGTATTCACATTTGTTCATTTTTACTATACACTATGTTGACAAAAGCTTGTAGACACCACAGGAACACATATGGGTGTGAGGGTCACACCCATATGTGTTCCTTCTCCAAACTGTTGCAACAAATGATGTAAGCCATCAACTGTCTAGAATTCCTTTGTATAGCTCAATATTATAGCTCTAATAAACAGTGCAGTGCAGTTGTAGGGTGTGTCTTTGGGCAGCACACAACTGGAAACTCCAAGCAGTTTTACAATAATAGATACAAATGTCATGCTTTTAGGATTGACCGTGGAAATAATAATAATCGTATACCCTTAGGAATGCCCTTATTAGTAACTGAAAGGTAAGCTTTTTTTCCAATCACACTTTCTGATCATTTACAAAATTGCTCAGCTGATATTAGTTCTAGTGAACAATATCTCTTACTTAATTGTTAATGTTATAGACATTGTTTCTGTATGTGGATGTGAGTGAATGGGTGTGTAATAGTTTGCACCATATCACTCTTATTATGCCATTGATACATTGTGACATACTGGCCCACTCTAATAATTTAACCAACCTGTTTACCATTTTATGAATCGCAAAATTGTGTAGCTTAGGAATACTTGGGTTCTGGGACTTGTCTAATAGGTAGTACATGGCTAGAATTCTAGCAGTATCACAGCTCAAAGTATTGTGAACTCACGTCTACCAGCCTTATGTGTCTCAGCCTTGTGTCTTCTACCAGACACCTGACCCTCACACCCATATGTGTTCCTTCTCCAAACTGTTGCCACAAATTATGTAAGCCATCAATGGTCTAGAATTCCTTTGTATAGCTCAATATTACAGTTTCCCTTGACTGAAACTCAGAAGACCAAAGATGTTCATGCATGACAATGCAATTGCACAAAAATTGATGCCCTTTAGGACAAGGTTGGTCTGGTCTGACCTCACTAATGCACTTGTGTTGAAGGGGCAAATCCCCACAGCCACATTTCAAAACCTAAGCCTTAACAGAAGAGTAAAGGTTATTACAACAGCATGTTTGTTTGTTTTATTTAATGTCACATCAGCATCAATGGCTATTCATGACAGGAACAAGGTTACAGTGATACACACATTTCATCACAGGGGGCATGGGGGGCTCCACTGGGGTTTAACCCAGGACATTCTTGCTGTGAGGCAACAGTGCTGTCCACTGTGCTGCCAGGGGCGTCAACTCTACATTAATGCCATGGTTTTTGAACGGGATGTTAGCAAGTTTATATGGGTGTTATGGTCAGGTGTCCACATACATTTGGCTATATAGTGTTCTTGGGCAAGTGGTTATGTGTCTCACCATAAATTGCTGATTTAAAAAATATTGGTGCAACTGCACTGTCATTGTCTGCACTGTCATTACTTCAAATATGATGCTTTGAGTAAAAATTATATGTTAATTGTTTCTTTTTAATCAAATGAAAAAAATCCCTATTACCAATAATAATAATAATAATAATAATAATAATACTACTTTATTTACATTTCTGACAGTTCAGGTCACAAATCACAAAAAACAAACAACACTAAAACAAATACCAGTGTAACATTATTCATATATTATTAACTTAATTTATATATTATACTTTATGTTCTATATTTGTAAATGGTGTCAATTGCCCATCAATTAAATATACAATAATAACAATATTATTACAGCGCACTTACATGTACAAAACACATTTTCACATTTATAAAACTTTAAAACAACAAAACTGTAACAACAAAGGAAGCAACATATATATAGAATTCATTCAGCACACTTGAACATGTTTATCCCAAGAAACACAAAAACATTTTTGTATTTCTCATGGTTATATTTACATCATATATTCTCTTTTGAAAAATAATTTACCAAGATGTTTTACAGTGTAATTCTGTGCAGAGTTTGATGCTGTAGCTTCAATTCTTATAACATGCGGTTCTTCACCCTCTCAAAAATCTGCTGTATCTTTGCTGCAGGGACACAACCTTCACGCAGAATATTTAGGGTACCTGACAACAAAATTGTACAAGTAAGCACAAAAAAATAGAACTTCCAAAAAATTTTGGAATATGGTTAATTCAGTTTCAAAATACCTTCATCAATTTTCAGGCAGCTGACCACTGTTGACCCTATCAGCTCATTGGAATGCCCATCACATAGTACTCCTTGGATCTTATGTCCAAGGCGGCTGTCGGACATTAAAAGTGCTTCTGTTAAGCCTTGATACCAATACAATTAGAGTGCACAATAGTTTACTTTACACTGGACACAATAAGGGTCACTGTATTATACAAATTAACAAATTAATTCACAAATACAGCCATGAAAATGCAGCTTACTTAATAATCATATCATGATGCGTGCTGTCAGGTTCACCACTAGGGTTTGCAGATGTTATGGCCAAAGGCCCAGTGATGTCACACAAATGGGCAGTGACCGTGTGGTCTGGGACACGGATCATTATGCTGTCCTTGGTCCCCACACGATCATATGCAGCCCCCACACCTTGAGAAAAATTTTAATTAACCTGTAAATTACCCAACATAAAAACAAAAACTTTTGATGACATATTTCAAAGCTGCTCTCTTACCAAGTTTGAACAACCAGTCTCCTTTGGGTACAATACAGCTGATGCCTCCTGGATAGACATTTCTCATGAACTCCCAGAGCAAAGGACTAAATGGTGGTTTGGTTGCAATAAGCTGATCCAGACTAGAGATGCAGAGAGAGATGGGCTTCTCAGTAGGACGTTCCTGTGAAGTGTAGTTTAAGGCAATTATGTGTGATATTCATATTCATCCAGCACATCATATATGAATTAAGAATCCTACTGTACTCACTTTAATACTGTAGATTTTTTCTATTGCACTTGGATTTTTGCAAGAAGCAGCCAGAGCATAGACAGTATCTGTTGGAATACCACATACTCCATTGTTTTCCAGCAATTTGGCAATCTGTAGGAGCCCACTGGTCCCACGAGAGGATGGAACAGAACATGGAGCTGCAGCAGCAACCTTTTTCTCATTCTTATTATTCTAAGAAGCAAGAACAAGATTAAATAATCAAATCATTTTTTTACTCATAAAAAATGTTCCATACTAATGGCAGTAAAAATACCTTTATGAGAGAAGGTCCAACTGGTATTAGGGTCTTGGAGAATATGCAGTTAACAAGTGATGCCAGAGTCCCATATAAGCAAATGATGGCAAATATTGAAAGCATAGCAACTGAAAAAGATTATTTAAAACATAATAATTGGATATTTAATAATATTTGGAATTTAATGGGTATCAGATATTCATTGTCTGCTTTGAAACTGCTTTGCTTTACCTTCCAACTGGAATGGTAGCCTATTAAGAGTGGAAAGAAGAAGGCACACCACTATGACCTCCATGATAATGGTTAATGCCAGCAAAACAAGATTGCCATAAGCAGCTGCAAATAAACAAAAAAATGGATTAATTAAAAAATGTAGCTTACTTTTGGGAATACCCATGGAATGCCACAAGTTGTTTTTTTTATTTTTATTTTTATTTTTATTTTTATTTTTATTTATTATTATTATTATAATTATTATTATAATTATTATTAAAATCAGTACCAATACTCACCGACTAGGATAAGGAAAGCATTAATCACCAAGAATGCTATTGCTCCTGCTGCAACTCCATTTGCTGATGTTGTTGAAAACTGCAATTGCTGTCCTGTAAGGAAATAATCAAATATTATACTATTAATATAGACTATAAAATTTTAAGATTATATGTAAATCTTTTCAAATGTTATCAGTGATAGCATCATTATTAGTATACTCAGTGGCGCAAAAAGGGGGTATGCAGCATATGCGACGCATAGGGGCGCTGCACTAGAGGGGGCGCCAAATTGATGCCGGACACATAGTAAGTAGTAACATTTGGACACATAGACGGGGAGGAGGGGGGTGGGGGTGGGGGGCACTGATAATATGTTTGCATACACCTCAGAAAGTATGTAGTTGCACCCCTGAGTATACTGTCTCTAAAAAGTTAAACACTCACAATATAACATTAACATACCTGCAAGTCTGAACCAGGTCCAGATGGCCCAAATGGCCAAATAGAAAGATGGGATAACAGATCCAAACCTCTGCCCTCCTTGAACCTGTAGTCGGCTTACATAACCCTGGATGATGACCCCTGGGATGAACACCCAGGGCACTGTCAGGTCCAAAAAACTCTGGTGGGGCTGGTTGTTCTGAATGGCAGAGAGAGCTGCCACTCCATTGGTGAGGTAAAACAGAGCATCAGGCAGTTGGGTACCCTCTCCTTGGCACTGATCTTTTAGAGACTTCCTTAGGCAACCAAGGCCACTCTGCAGTCTGTTAGTTGAGACAGGCTGGGGTCCAACTGGAATTAGTGACTTCTCAGCAATGGTGTTGATGAGACGTGCAAAAGTACCATATAATGAGACAGCAGTGAAGATGGAGCAAGCCACTCCATAAAATATGTAGTACCCATTAAGAGGAATTTGTGAGATTGTTGAGATAGTCAGCAAGAAGAAGATGCCATTGTGGACCAACTCCAGCATGTCCATGTTCAGACTGGTGATACAAAGGACTAGAGCTGCTGCTAGGAAAAACCAGTTACCCACCATAGCTTGCCTTGCTGTAGCTGCTTCACTCCTTCCAGTCAACGCTGATATCACATACTCTTCCCAGGTCTTCACAAGCCAAAAGGTGCAGTGCAGACCAAATTTAGTGGCATGGTAGCAGTCTTGGCGCAAATAAGCATAATAACTGGAGAGGAGCTGGGCAGCAGAGTTGATGGATATCCAGATTGCAGATACTGTGATTGATGGGAAGTACCCAAAAGCATAGAAGGCAAATATGAATGGTGATACAGTATCACAGAAGAAGCCTAATGCCATAGGTTCAGCATATTTGGTGTTCTTCCTCTTCTCCTGACCTAAACTCTTGGAGCTGCTGGCATTTGTTGTCCCAAGAAGCAGCACATTAAAGAGAGGGTTGCCAAAACCTTTGAGTACATAGCGCTGGGCCACTCCTTTGATGAGCAGCGCTGCTGAGCCATATATGGCAAAGAGCAAAATGAGAAGCTCTAGCACTCCTGATACTACGAGAGCCCAGTCAGCTACTAGCCCCACAGCTTCAAAAACTAGTGTGAGGGTGATGGACCCAAACACAAATGGCATAATGTAGTTGACTGTGGCTGAGCAGAATGCCAATAGTAAGGAGAGCAAGATGTAAGGTACCAGCCCAGCTATCGCTGACTCACTGACATATGTAGGAATGAAGGTCTCATTGACAGAAGAAGCATTTAAGAATTGGTTTCCCAGTGTGCTATTTATCATGGTGTTGCTTCTATTCTGCTGAGTTGCTCCTAGAAATATTCTTGTTGCACCATAACTTCCCCAAAGTGCTGCATAGCCAATGAAAGAAGTGCCACTGAGATGATCATATTTACGGAAGGACAACAAACCAGCAATCATCTGGCACACTCCACCAATTAGAATCAGATGAACCCCTAAACAGATGCATACAATGAAAACAGAGGGTTATCTTTTATTTTAGGTGCATGGAAAGGTTTGAGATCAAATTTTATTATGACACCTATTAGATATACATATATTAATTATAATGTGTATTTACATGACATTGTATAATGCAATGGAATATAATGTGGATCATTTTATTTAGTAATTATTTTTAATCATATTTCAAATTATTAAACTATTCAGTTGGGATGACAATGTTTATGTCACAAAACTACTGAATGGCTTGGCTTCTGTCTGAATTGTTCTATTAAGGTTTAAGGGTGGATATATAAATAAAGATCCAGAAAACAAGAAGACCTGCAAGTATGTTCTCCACTCCAAATGCAGGGATGCCAGTTCTGGCCCCATGGAAGTTCTGTAGAAGTACTAAGAATGCGCTTATGCCATTGGCCAAAAAACCAAGCACACCAGGCTCACTGTAGAAGCTTGCAGGAAACCCACTTGCTGATGCCATTTCATCTATAAACATTAGATGGTTTATAGATGGTTAGATGGTCAGATTTCAAGTATTTTATTAAGACACTGAATATCTATATCAACTTTATATAACTTTTATATAACTTTATATAACTTTACAGTATTCTAGACATTAAGATATGGCAGACAAATGTAATATACAGATTCTGAACATAACAACGATTAATTCACATATATCATACATTATTTTATTATTATATAGTGACTTGAATAGTCTTGAATGAAAGTCTTGAATGTGTGTTATGTGGTAGATTTATAAATGATCACATACACAATAATTAACAACATAACCCCATAAAGCTAGTGAAATATAGCTAATATTTTTTTGGCCAGGATAGTTTTTTTCCTCTAAAATACAGTACATGTATCATAAAAACACATTCCTTTTCTGTCTCTATTTTTCAGCACACTGCTCCACCCAAAGCATACAAAATAGACAGTCGGTTATAGGCTGTTCACAGACGTATTTTATTCCATATCCCGCCTCTCTGACCTTACACAGTTACTCTGTTCATCAGCCAGTCAAGAGAAACCAGCACAGCTCTTGAGCAGAGCAGACATATTGATACTGATACTGACCCTGTAGCTCCACATAGAGGTAGAGGAAAATGCTGCTTCTTTGGGCTTCTTGGTAAGACTGATTTAATTTTCTTAGAAGTTAAGAAACAATTTTGATGATAATTGATGTGCTCTACCACACTGATTTCTAATGAGACACATTATGAAATCATACAAAGCAGATCAAAACTTCACTTACCTGCTGAAGGCCTGTAGTATCGGCACTATTGAATGGCAATGGAAGGATGTTTTTTGTTTATAAGAAACATGCTCAGGTGGAGTAGGTGGGGCTTCAAGGCTTCCAACCAATCATGTACCTCATCTTGAAGGATGACCTCATTGGCCAAATGCTAAGACAATAGGTTTCCTGCTCAGATGTTGAGAAATACCACCCATGTTGCTAAAAAAAAAGTTTTGGAAGTTCCCAACTTTCATTGAGAGTATCATGGTATATAAAGAGAACATGAAGACTCACCTTAGCAGCAAGAGCATCAACTACAAGGACAGAAGACTATACTGTTACCTGTAAAGAGAGAAAGGAAGACCTAGGCTACTTCAAATTGACATCCACAGAAATAATCTCAACCACACAATATGCTTCCAACAATACAGGTAATTTAACTCTGTCCCTTTTTAGTTTAGTTATTTCTTTTTATTAAAATTAATATATACATACCTACAAATAT
>JANCOA010000054.1:1336241-1347857 GCA_024363135.1 Leptodoras oyakawai | reverse complement strand
TTATCTAGTTAATGTAATAAAGCATGCTGAGCTGAGTTGGTTATCTAGTTAATGTAATAAAGCATGCTGAGCTGAGTTGGTTATCTAGTTAATGTAATAAAGCATGCTGAGCTGAGTCGGTTATCTAGTTAATGTAATAAAGAATGGTGAGCTGTGAGCTGAGTCGTTTATCTATATAGTATAGTGAGCCAGTTATCTAGCCCAGACTAATCATACTCGTGTGTGTGTGTGTGTGTGTGTGTGTGTGTGTGTGTGTGTGTGTAATTATACACATATGTATGTATATATAAAGCAGAAGCTGCAGTAATGTAACGTATTCCATTATTTCCCCATCCCTGTCTTGTAGCCTGCAGCTGTGTCGGGACCTGGCAGGCAAAGCCGACGACGAAGTGTTCCTTAAAGGTGAGTTAAATGATTTTTGGGGTGAAGAATAATTGATTGTTAGAGACCTCATCCCTGTGCTGTCTTTATTTGCGATCTTTATTCTGAGTTTTGAACCTAGAAACAGTTTCGGTATTACTGTTTATTTTTGGAAACTGTTTATATTTGGCTCTGTGGGTTTTAAGGGAGGCGTTGCTTTCATGGCCTTCACTGCCGTGCTTGACTCGTAGTCTTAAACTCGTGTAAACAGAGTCACTTTGCCATGCAGCATGCCGTATGTATGGTTTTTGGTCGACCAAGTCTTAATCCTGCACTTAGGGGCTGCTTTGTGGTAAGTCTAGGAGTGTGGAGGTTTCAAGAAACGGAGGTCCTCTGTGTCTAAGGGGAGGAAGATTTAAAAATGAGGAGTTCAGCACACCACGGTAGACCGAAGGAAGTTGAAACGCAGACAGCGCGGTAGAACACAGGCAGCACGCTATGCTTATTTACATGTTGATTTTCCATGGCGTTGCCTAACCAGTAAATCTGAAAGGGGAATACAGTAACACGTATATTTCGACTTGTAGTCGGAATGTAGTGGCTGTGAAAGCCGCAGGGTGGAGATCGAGACTCCCCCGTCAAAGCCCCTACCTACTCTTCCACGCCGAAACAGACGGTAAGCAGAGGTTGAAAAGTACTGACAGAAGACAAAAAAAAAAAAAAAGACTTGCAGCATAAAACATGCACCGAAAAAGGCTGACCTGAATAAACAAAGCAAAAACTGCCACTGAAAAAAGCACTCTAATTTTCATATTATACACCAATCAGCCATAACATTATGACCACCTCCTTTACACTCATTGTCCATTTTCTCAGTTCCGCTTACTGTACAGTTCTACAATCACAGTCTGTATGTAGTCCATCTGTTTCTCTACACACTCTGTTAGTCCCCTTTACTCTGTTCTCTAATGGTCAGGACCAGCACAGACCAGGTACTAATTGAGTGGTGGATCATTCTCAGCACTGCAGTGACACTGAGGTGGTGGTGGTGTGTTAGTGTGTGTTGTACTGGTGTGAGTGAATCAAACATAGCAGTGCTGCTCGAGTCTTTAAACACTGTTTGATCACGTACTGTTCACATTATGAGACACATCTACCATGTTGGTCCACCCTGTAGATATAAAGTCAGAGACAGTAGTTTGTCTGTTGCTGCACAGTTTGTGTTAGTCATCCTCTAATCCTTCATCAGTGCTCACAGGATGCTGCTGACTGGACATTATTGGTTGGTGGACTATGTCTGAGCATATGTCTGGTTGCTGTGTCTGATCCAGTCATACCAGTACAACACACCACCACCACATCAGTTTCACTGCAGTGCTGCGAATGAATGTATACCCGAGCCTTTACAGTAACAGCGAGAATTAGTGTTTCAGTGGGAATGTGACGTTGGTGCATATCCTCTAAACCTCCCCGAAGTAGGAACTCGTTTTGCACCTACAGTTTTTTGACAAGGAGAGATGCGGATAAACTACTGAAATTATCATGTACTATCCTGGTAGATTTCATCACATCATATCCCTCGTCGATATCATGCCATTTTTTTTAATTGTGATTTCGCAAAACTATAGTTATCGTAACATCCCTGATATATAGTTACGTCATGTATGAGTTATGTAGGTTGTATAGAACAAAGAGTTACTGGAACGTCTTATCGGAAGATCGATGACCGCCCCATGTATTATCCTTGTTCCTGCCTTATATGGCATCATTTTAGTCTTTCTCACTGCATCTCGTGATGGTCGGTTAGTTCTGTTTCTTCTCACTCTCAACTCTTTTTCAGGAATGTCTATGGATAAACATCATTCAGCTGAAATATACAATCAATTTAGAATGTAGTGTACATACGTTTGGATGATATAGGGGAAAAAGATCATGTCTCGATACATTTTATCTCAATTGTATTCAAAAGTGTTCACTCGCCTATCCAAATCATTGTATTCAGGTGTTCCAATCACTTCAATGGCCACAGGTGTATAGAATCAAGCACCTGGGCATGCAGACTGCCAGAAAAACTGGTATACCAGTTAATATGGCTCAAGTCCCCTACAGGATCTGAATGGTATTCAAAAGTGTTCACTTGCCCATCCAAATCATTGTATTCAGGTGTTCCAGTCACTTCCATGGCCACAGGTGTATAGAATCAAGTACCTGGGCATGCAGACTGCCAGAAAAACTGGTATACCAGTTAATGTGGCTCAAGTCCCCTACAGGATCTGAATGGTATTCAAAAGTGTTCACTCACCCATCCAAGTCATTGTATTCAGGTGTTCCAGTCACTTCCATGGCCTGCAGACTGCTTCTACACACATTTGCGAACGAATGGGTCGATCTCAGGAGCTCAGCGAAATCCAGCGTGGTACCGTAATAGGATCCAGTCGTGAAATTTCGTCGCTACTAAATATTCCACAGTCAGCTGTCAGTGGTATTATAACAAAGGAATGACAGCAACTCAGCCAACAATCCTATTCAACCCTATGGATTAAGAACGGGATGTCAGTCAAGCTCACATGCGTGTGAAGGAAGGCGAGCGAATACTTTTGGCAGTATAGTGCGTTTCATTTGAACAACATTAAGACACAGTGATAATATAAGGAAATAATTAGAACAATCATTCGCAGCTGTTGTGGTGTACCAGATTTTCAATTTGTAGTCATTTTAAATAGTCATGACTGCGGAGGTGTCCTAATGCTTTCCTCACAAGAAAACCGCATTTCAGTTCATTTCGTTGTACAAAGTTTTAAAAAAAAAAAAAAAATTTAATTTATTTATTTTTTATTTATTTAGTCATTTCCAATTCCTACCCATCAGTGCTTCCCTCCATGTCGCACGCCGCCTCTTTTAGAACTGCTACTCATGCAACTTTTGGGAGCGCACTCGGAGGAAAGCGCTCCCGCCCACCTCTTGTATGCATGAGCTCACGGACGCCTGTGATTGGACAGGGATTGACATGGAGGGAGAGCGTATGCTGCCCCTCCCACCCTCACAGCACGGCCAATCTTGCTCTCTGAGCTCCTGGCTATGGGCAGCTATAGCATCACCCGGAATCGAACTAGCGGTCTCCGGATGATAGGGAGAACACGGTGTCGTCACGCCACTCGGGAGCCCGTACAAAGGATTTTTAAAGACGCGTCTTCAGTGTTACGCTCTCGATACTGTAGGACAAAACCGTTTTTTGAGCTTTTCTTTCCGCTTCTTGGGCAAATGAAGCCTGCAATGCCATCTGAAGTAGGACCTCGGAGTTTCATATTCTCTTCGTACAGCATTTTGCGCCGCTCTGTAAGCGGTGAGACTAGTCGGAAGTAATCAACCCAAATGTTTATATCTCTGTATACGTTATAAATATCCATGTACCTCCCAGCCGTAAGCGAACACAGAGTTTAAGAGTGTTTCTTAATGCTGATAAGTAGCTGATGAAATCCCCTAAAGGTGGAATGTATAGGTGCTAAACTGGAAGTCATTTGGGATTCACCTGAACACAGTGTAAACAGAATTTAAAGAAGCTTAATTGTAGACCTTGTGTTAGTTTGAACATGTATTATGATTGCGACCAGTTTGTATTACTCATGACGGATCTTACTTTAAGTTGTCTACTGTTGAGATTGATTGATTAAAAAAAAAACCCCATAAAAACTTATTTTTCTCCTCTGTTATTTAGGTCTTAGGTTTATGGCATTATACACTGAAGTACCCGAAAAACTGGTATACCAGTTAATATGGCGTGTGTCCCCTACAGGATCTTGGAGGGAACGTTGCGCAGTCCTCACGCTGATGTTTGATGAGGCTATTAAACAGCTATTATATACACTATTATATAGTTCCAACTATTAAACAGCGTTGAAACAACTCTAGAAGCTTCTATCGCTTCATGTCTGCACTGGTGGACGCAGGCAGGTTTGCCTAGGCTCCAGTACCACTTTTTCTGGTACTTCAGTGTGTATGGGTATTTTTTCCACTCTGTTTATCACAGGCTTTTGTGCAACGTCACGGCATAGATTGTCGCCAGGGTTTCTAGGACACGCAATCTAAATTCGCACGGCATCGTTACAGGCTTAAAACAGTGTTTAAAAAGCCGACCGAGCCCCGGCTCATTTTGTCATCAGTGTTTAGGAGTTAACCCGAGTTGTTGTTTTTTTTTTTTGTTTTTTTTCTGTGTTTTCACTCTGTAGATCTCCAGATGGCCCTGTACGAGCTCTGCTGGCACGTCGTCCACGGCGGTCTCAAGGTTGACGTGGCCGCCAGCCTTCTGGCTGATGTTATGGTGAGTTTCAGCACCTCGTTAGAGCAAACTCAAATCTGCATTATTAAAGTTAAGACCATCTGTTAGGACTTAGCGGTTTCTAGTGTGGGAAAATCTCCCGACATTCACTGACATACGGGAGAGCGCAGCCAAATGGAGCCTGCGGAAGGGGGGGGGGGTGTTTTACTCATTACCTGTATTCAGAATGCTTCTTCACTTACTCATTATGAACCTCTTGTTTTGGATATTCCTTTCATTCATCAAAAAGCACTTCTGTAAAAAAAAAAAAAAAAATGTTCACGCCCTTTAGAGGACCGACCGCTTTTTAATTCCTTTGCATCGGGAAACGGAACAGAGTCTAGACTAAATTGGAATATTTGTGGTGTTCGGTGTTGCGCAACGTTTCCTGGTGTCTGCTGAGAGAGCGCAGCGTTTCCAGGTTGTTTCCTGCAGGACTGTGTAGCACCGTTTCCACACTCAAAAGCCTCCTCCTGAAGGAAGTCTTCGGACGGTTAAGCCGGGTACACGCCACGCGCTACGCTTTGAAAATCTCACTGATCCGCTCACGCTTTGTGCAGAGCACACGGGCGCGCGGTAGAGCCTCAGACACTAGAGATCCCCAACAAAGAACAGCTTGATCCCCAAATCCAGCTTTGAAAATAAACATCAGAGCTGTTTGTACAGAAAAAAAGAACGATCATAGGAAAGCGTGGAGGATTGATGGAGGATTGATGGCTTGTGGAGAAGCACGTAAGGGAAGGCTGACTGTTCTGCAAGGAGAACCGGAGGTAACCGGGTTCTTCGTCACGCAGTCTCGGGAGTTTTTTTTTCCTTTGTTCCGCGTCGTCTCCGGCTTGCTTGTTAGTGAAACAAAATGGCTATGAAGCAGGGCGTTGTTTAAAAGCACTACAGTATACGAATGAAACTGAATCGAATACAGTGCCGTAGTACCAAGTAGTAGCTCTGGTTACCTTGTAGATAGAGATATCTCGGTAATAGAGGGACTATATAAGAGCTACAGCGGAAGACACTGCTACAGCGACCGGAAAGAAAAACGCGTCGTTGCTGTAGCCATGGATACCAAACTCGTTAAGCCAGAAAGCAAGAGATGACGACTTCTGGTCTCAGAGGAAGAGTGTGTATGTATGTACAATGCCAGTTTATCTGGTAACTTAGACTTATCTTTTTACATAAGTCTAACTCAAATCAGTGTTCGGTTTCCGGTGTCTTTTCGTTCCTGGTCTATGTATCCACCCCTGTCGCCATGACGACTTAAAGTCCCTGATGAAAAGGGACCCGGTGCTGGAAGTTACACCGACTTCACACTACGTGATTTTAGACCCGATTTTCCGCTTGCAGGCGGGTTTTGGTTTTGGAGGTCGCGCCAGCTCAGGAGAAAATCTGCATTCACTCAGTAATCGCTCGCAGACTCCCAAAAAATATCTAGCATGCTAAATATCTGGACCCGTCAGTGTTCAGGTTCTGTATTGTGTAAAGTGTTGCGACCAGACTGACTGGCTGTGAGTGCGGCGTCGAGCTACAGCCAATGAGAACGCCGGATACGGAGTGAGGGGAAAACCCGGGGGCGGAGCTTCTAAACGGCAACAAGAGGCTTGTAATGGGCAGGTGTCCACAAACTTTTGGGCAATGTTGGTAAAAGCGTGGATCGCTCACTTCTCGATGACATTCTCATGCATAGTATTGTGTGAGGCCCCCCCCCACATCGCTGATCGGTCACAGTGTGTAATCCACAACATCCCGATTTCAAGAGAGCAAGTTGCGTAGTTTGAGCAGTACAGCGATCCGACGACTTTAGTCCAAGTCCAAGCCAGTAGATGGACTTGAACGATTCGAGGAAGGTTGCTGTGCTCCGTTCTTCTTGTTCTTTCTGCTCAGAAATCGAATCCTTGCTCGTGCAAGTGTTTGATCAGATTCGCTGTCTCTCTCACGGTATTGCTTTGCATGCTGTATGGCAGCGAGTATGAGAAAATGGAGCTGCGCTTATGCTCTTTAAGACATTGTTAGACCTATTCTGCAACATGGGCTTGTGTAGTCAGGCTTCTGAAAATGCAACACACACACACACACACACACACACACAAGCTCCATCTCAGCAGTGTAACAGTGTTGTTGGATAGCTGATTTGCTGTGGACTGCGGTATTATTAAAGGGTGGGTAGAAGCAATTGGTACTGAAAGACAAGGTATCTGTTGCTACTCGATAATATCTAAGCAATTCGTATTCTTATTTACTGTGTTTGTCGAGGAGCAGAAAACACTACTTTACAAAGAAATTGTCTCCGCATTTTTATGTAAAAATAAAACAAGCCAAAAGCATGCAACCAATCAGGAACAGCCCCCCCCAGCACCCTTCCCAATCTGAGGTCCCTCCACCAAAGTTGACTCTGTGCACTACACCTGCAGGACCCCAACCTCCTCAACTTCTTGCTTATTTAAATAAATGTATTTCATTTGTTTACATTGTATCACGTTGAAACCGCCTTTTCTCTAGACGTAAGAGTCTGATCATTTCCTTAACCCATAATTGAGCAGATGGAACGAGAATCCCCTTCCATGATCTTAAAAAAACAAGTGTCTTAGCTGCGATAATACCAGCTGTCGAGATTTCTTAGGCTACGATGTCTCCTCAGATTCTCCGAGCGACGGAAGGTACCTCATGGGTATGAGGGAGCTAATTTGGCCCAGATGACAGGGGTGTCCAATCTTATCTACAAAGGGGTGGTCTGGGTGCAGGTTTTCCTTCCAACCAAGCAGGAGCCCCACCTCATTCCACCTGTTTGTAATCAACGGATCTTGACCTTCAGTAGTGTGTGGCTTCCACTTGGATGGAAAGAAAACCCGCACCCCCACCGGCCCGTTGTGGATAAGACTGGACACCACTGGCCTAGGAGCCATAAGTGAAGCCTCCTCCACATGACCCTTGGCACATAACAGTGGAGACTTTGGGAAATCTTGCATGTACAGACACTTAAATTGAATACGGAGGTGACTTGAGCTGACCGAACATGTGCGTCTTCCCAAAGAGCAATCCCAACTCCTGCTCCGATCGTCAGTGGAACGAGTGTTATGTTCTAACAGAAAGCCATAAAGTAGAGCTAGAAGTTCAGTAGCCTGGCCACCCAGTTCGGTTCAGCTTAGGCAAGCGCTTCCTCAAACGTTCTGACCTGCAGAATTCCGAAAACCAATAAAAGTCGAACCCAACCTAGACTAAATCAATGAAGGATTCCCATATCCAAGTTCCGTAAACGTATCAGAGTGAACAAAGGTGAGAACCCGTTGCCGTAGGTTTTCCCATAACACTGCGTAAAGATGATGTATAAAAACACGAGCTGTGATTTTTTGTTTTGCGAACATAGGAAATTAGTATGCATTGATCTCGAGAATCCTGATGTTATTCCAGAGGCCATGAGTGCACAGCGGTGGACGGATTACTTTCCCGAACAGCTGCGCTGAGCTAATTATGGGTCTGGGTGGATAAAAGAAGTCGGTGTAAACGGTGTTCAGCGTCGTTGTTTTTCTTCCTTTCAGCATCCAGAGGAATAAAACCCTGATCCCTAGTGTCTGTTTAAACACAATGGTTCAGAAGGCTTAGGGGATTTAATGCTGGTGTCATGCATCTCAATGCACTGCTCATGAATCCCAACACCTGAGAAGCTACACAGGAGCTGATGGCGTAATGTGGAATGTTGTCCTGTTTTGCTTTGGCTCTGCTTGGTGGGTTAGCATATGCACATATATATATATATATACACACAAAAAACTGTCCCAGAACGCTTCCATTTGTCAGGTGCCAGCACTTCCTGTACTCCGACTTGAATTTGCTTAGCTGATGGGAGCTTGTAAGGGTCAGATCTCATCACTTGTCTCTGCTTTGATTATAGGATCAGCAACACAGTGGGGTCCTGCTGTTAACACTCTGACAGGTTTTATATTCCAGCAGTTGTCTGATGATTACAATGTTATTTATTATTATTTATTAAGACCCTTTAATGGTTCTTAATAACTAGGATGTAATGATTTGACATGACTGGCAGCTGTACGCTTGTGGTCAAGGAATCAGCCTTGTTACCGGCACCTAACCCCCACCTGCTTCTCGGGCCCTGTGGACGAGGCCGCCCACCCACCGCTAGTGTGTGCTCTGCACTGATGGGTTAAATGCAGAGGACAAATCCTCTGTGTGCAAGCACAGTAGGCCAATACTTCACTTTCACATTGACTGTGAAACAGGTTATAACAGCTATGAACACTTGTTCCCTCAGCAGCAGCGCTTTTTCCTCTTGAAGTCATTAAGAAAAAAAACACGGCTCATCATGTTGAGAGAGTGAAAAACTTTCTGACGTTTACAAAGTACTCTCACTGAGGCCCCATCCGCATGTTTTGGAAATGACGTTTCATTTGCGTTGACCAATAGTTTCACATTACGAGAACTCGTGCTCGTCCACATGGATTGGATTTGCAATAATAGGTGAAAACGCTGTAGTATGTATGCCAGGCCAGTAGGTGGTGGTGTAACTTTGCCACTCAAAAGACCACCATTGTTGTTTCTTCTAGACTTGGTTGTGATACATGTGTTGTTTTTGAAAGGTTCCATGTTTGGCTGTCTACACGGCGATCTAACACAAGGGTTGTGTTTTCAGAACAACTCGTTTTCAGTAGTTTGCGTTTTCAGGCCTGTTGTGGTCATGTGGACAAAACGGAACTTCTGCTCATGCAAAAAAAAAAAAAATGTTCACTGTTGTCTTGTGGACGAAACGCAACAAAGCTTTTCTCCTACTGCAAAAAAACTCAGTTTTCACTGTTGTCATGTGGACAAAGCTTCTGTTTTTGCATAAAAAAACATTGCCCCTGTTGTCATGCGGATGAAATGCAACAATACTGTGGATGAAATGCAAAAAAGCTGTTCTGTCTTCACTGTTGTCGTGTGGACGAAACAAAACTGTTCTGTTTTTACAAAAAAAAAAATACATTTTCATTGTCTGTTCTTTCAAGCTGTTCTTTTACTGCAAAAAACTGTTTTCATGTGGACAACAAAGCTGTTTTTTTTGCGAAAACTCCATTTTCACTGTTTTCATGTGGACAGAACTTCTGTTTTTGCATTGTCCCTGTTGTCATGTGGATGAAATGCAAAAATACTGTGGATGAAATGCAAAACAGCTGTTCTGCTCATGCAAAAAGACAGTTTTCACTGTTGTCATGTGGACGAAACAAAACAAAACTGTTAAAAAAAAAAATCTATTTTCATCCAAAGCTGTACTTTTACTGCAAAAAACTGTTTTCATGTGGACAACAAAGCTGTTTTTTATTTGATTTTTTTGCAAAAACTCCGTTTTCATTGAGACTTCATCAACAAATGCTGCCCGAGTGTGTAAGAAAGCATCCTAACAACTATACAGCTGTGTTTGTTTGTCATCATATTTCTAAACATTTAGTTTGTTTGTCTTTGATAAACCTGAAATTGAAATTTCAGGGTCAGATAAAAGGGCCAGAGGTGCATTTATAGGAAATGAATCAATACTGTCTGACCAATCAGAATCGAGTCCTCACCCCCACTTTGGTCTATTTATCTGTTAATACAAGCGCACAAACCGTTTCTGCACCCCAGCCAAAAACTCTGTTCCTTTTCCAGCGACACGAAAGTGCAAAGAAATAGAGTTGACTTGCGGGAGCGAGGGACGTCCCCCCCCCCCCCAGTAAAATCATCCTGTAGAAGTAAATTAGGTTCGGCGTCAGCCCTGCGTTCCTCCGCGCGCTGCCGAAAGATGTGAAATGGGTTGTCTCTGAGGTGTCACACACTCGTTTAAACTTACAGATCAGATCTGGAGTGCATGATTGTCGCAGTTGCTTCTTTCATCTGCGGTGCCGAGAAGCGAAGGCACGTCACAGATTGCTTTTGCAGCTGCTGTGACAGTTTATCAGAGATGATGAACCTAGCGTGCTAAGCAAAGCTGAAATGTGCCGCTGATGGATTACTCGCTTCGATTTGCTTCCTGCTGGTGCACTCCTGGGCTTTTGTTTCGGATTAGTCTCACGTGCATCAGTCATCGTTCAGCCCAAATTCAACTCTTATTTCTAACCAGCACGTTCTTCAGTCCGCGTTCGCCTCAGAAGCCGCGACGCGGCCTTAAGTTTACGCGGCGCTTTACGTGATGGGGAACATTACTCATTACTGAGGTATTGATGTCAACACGAGCCATGTTTACTTTTAGTTTTTCTTTTTAGATGCTAAGCAGCTCATGGACCTGGCTAGTACTTCATTCATTCATTCATTCACTCACTCACTCCCTCACAAACCGCAGCTTCATATCAGGACGCGTTGTTATAACTCTTTCATTTTTTTGCGCTAACACAGATTCTGCATCTGTTTCAGGAGCTGAGGGAAGAAATGCCTTCTGTTTTAGCTGATGCTTTCTGTGTATTAGGTAAGACTGGTTGTTACTTCATTTTAAGTTTATTTGTTAAGCATTTTTCTTTTTTTTAAATAAAATATTATGAATACCTGGGTTGAGGATAAAAGTTTTAGACAATGACGAATTATTTTAATTATTTATTATTTAAATTAAACCACTTAAAATGTACTTGTGGTATTTTCATTCATAGATTTGCTTAATTGATGAAAAATAATAGTTATAATTTTATATATTTTTTTATTTGCAGATTTTAATGCAATTTTAAATATAAAATTTTAAAGGATGGTTTTTATTCTGCCTATATTCACTATATATATTATATATATATATATTTTCCTGCCTGTATGCACAGTAAAAGTTTTTTTATTTATTTATTTAAATTACATTGAAATTGTACAATACTGACACATTAAAAACATATATTGAGACAGGGCAATAAACATAGGATTATTAACATACAGGGGTTGGACAATGAAACTGGAACACCTGTCATTTTAGTGTGGGAGGTTTCATGGCTAAATTGGACCAGCCT
>JANCOA010000054.1:1270736-1283886 GCA_024363135.1 Leptodoras oyakawai | reverse complement strand
TGGCTGGGCACCGGCTCCCCCGTGACCCCGTAACTGGGAATAAGCGGTACAGAAAATGACTGACTGACTGACTGACACAATGTCCCAACTGTTTTGGAATTGGGGTTGTACATTTTGAGAAAGCAAACTAAGCTAAACTATTGATGTCTTTCTAGTGCTTAATCCAGTGTAATCCAGTGGTTAAAAAAATGACTTGCCAATTAGAAACTCAGCTGAGTTAAGTCATGAGATGTGTACTGCATTGAAAAAGTCTGCTTTATTACATACCTCTAGATCTTGACACTCTCTGTCCCATACACATTGTAGCCTTCTCGGTATGTAGCAAAGTTCTGAGTGTTGGTTGGCGGGGCAGGCTTAAAGTTTTGGGCGTTTTTTTCAAGTTTCAGCCTTTTAGCTTCAGCACGTGACTTGTAACAGAATTCTATTAAAGCCACCATCATGGCCAGCCCCAGACCACCAACCAGAATATAGAAGACTCCAGCTACATTGCTCAGACTCAGTGCACTTGTCTTGTCCTATGAGAAGTGAGGAAGATAGTTAGTATCATTTGCACTGGTGAACATTTGATACAAAAAAAAATATTCAACACTCTCAACCTTATAGCTAAATAACCTAATCTTGGAATTATGTGTAGCAGATATATAGACCAGGACTACTGGTATTTATAAGGAGCCATTCTGAAGTGATCTCCATTGGTGCTTCAACCAAGAGATTAAGCACATCCAAAAATGGATTATTATGACTGGCTAAGAATTTAAATTGACTTTATGTAGTTACCCTGCAACCACCAGAAGGACTGAGAACCTCTAGGATGGTTGTAGGTCCGGTAGCTCTCCAGTAGGAAGCAATTGAGTCAACGCAACATTAGAAAGCATAGCTGAGCAGTTCAGAAATTTGAAGTTCTGGAAAGTTCTAACCTAATCCTATCACTGGCTTCTTCATGTGTTTGAGGAAGCTGGTCAGTTACATACAGGTCCGACCTCTGGCTTCAAACCCTCTCTTAATTAATAAGTGACTACTATTTTCCCTTTAAAAGCTTCCAGTTCTTTAACAGTCAAATTCATATTTTGGCATAATTTCTACAAAATGATGATCTTAAGAATTGGCTTGAACCATTCTGCTGCTGCTTACCTCCCAAACTTGTTCATTAAAAATTTGTTCACAAGAGTTTTACCATTTGCAATTTAACCCTATGAGCTGCAACACCTTTAGTTCAAAGTTCATCTTTTCCATAGGTGAAGTAATGATCATGGCTTTAAGTGTACATTAGGATAAGTTAATCTCAGAGGGTTAACAAAGAGGTTTATTATATTCTTTAACTTCTTGTGGTGCGGAAACAAAATGTTCATTGTGACATTGTTCCAAGCGAGATTTTCTAAGGCCCTCCGCTTTCATCCAGATCTAAGGCAGTTAGACTGAAACAGCTTGACACAATAAATAATTTGTTTCTACTTCACAGCACAAGAAGATAAACAATTTAATAGACACAGTTCATGCAAATAAGTAATAACGCTAATACTGTAAATCAAAATTTTAATTAAAAGTTTGGTAAATAAGGAACAGCAGCATAATGGTTGTAGTGTCATGAATGTCAAATGTTAGAAGCAAAAAATAACACTTGGTAGACTAAAAAAATGTATATACTTGCACTTTTACTAATTCCCCACATATAACGCTATCTGATTTATCATTACAAGTGCTCCAACTGAATAACATACATAATCTACAATAATCTATATACTTTGGCAAAATATTCCTGTGGGGAATTGTGCAAAACTAAAGGCCACTTGGGTTAATTTAATAAATATGGCCATTCAATATATCCTTACATATCAAATTAAAATGAAGAAAATGTGTTTTTCTTTTCTTTGCATATGAACAAATACGTCAAAATGCAATTTGGAATCAGTACAAAAGACCTGCAGCGACTGACCTTACTTCCAGAGTCCTTGGTCCCACATTCACCCTTATCGTACCACCATTTGTTTTTCAGCTTGGCTAAGATGCCTTGTTCACTGAGTTTCAATACTGCAAGGTTTACAGGAGTTCTTCACGTGGGAAATAACATAAATAACATTATATTATGTTATTTTATGTTATTCAAGTCTTATCTACTTTCATACTTTACAAAGCGATAAAGCAGGACTCCTGGCCATTTCTCCAACACACACACTGGCAGGCATTTCTGACTGTTACCTTCTATCCAGCAGAAGCTACGCTAAGGTGCCAGGACCTACCCATATCGCTTTGAGTAATCGGCATACACTGTTAAGAGAAGAACACGCAGGTTGCGGAAGATATGACCTGCTGATCTATAGAAGCAGAGGAGAATGCATTTGTTCACTTATGATACAGACAGGCTGAGAAGTCTGATCAGCTAGGAACCCTTTACTGACTGACAGACAAACAAAAATTACCAGTAATATTTTGTTCAAGCTGAGGAGAGTCATAAAAAATAAGAGAACCCAGTAGGATTAGGAAGATTAGGGCATAAAACATAGAGACACACTGCAATTAAAGAGCAGATAAACGTGGCTAAATATATAGCTATGAAAACAAGAAAGCCTAATCTGAAAATTATTTTACTGTGCATTAACAGCTTAGATAATTACTGCTTAGACTGACATTAGGTCTCAAATTGGCATTTCTGAGCTAAATCCAAATTTGCATTTTTAAGAGGTGAAAAAAAAAAAAATACAGTCCTGCATGCTCGAGGTATCAAGAGTGGCTTAAACATTCATTGCTTTTGCAGTAGCAGCTCACAGAAAAGCGAGCTCCCAGCCCACGCATTTCTATTTGGCTTGAGGAGAGACATTGATTAACAGAGTAATTATCCTCTAAGTGTTTGGTGTGACTGGAGTGAGAAAACCAATCAGAAGGAAGTGATGGCAAGTGTGTGCCAGGGGCATGGAGGAGAAGGGGCTGTCGGTGTCGTGATGTTGCTTTGTTACAGGTGACTTAACAAGCTTCTTTTCTACTTTTTTTCTCTCATGTACTTAAAAAAAAACATTTTTCCTATTTCTTTTGGTTTTGCCTTTTTTCACAGCTGGCTTTTGGGGCCTGGTCCAGGAGAGCCACTGTCGTCTCCAAACACAAGCTCATTAGAGCTGGCTCACCGACTGTGTGTTGGCCGATGTGCGCTTCAAAATCACTGCAGACTGGAAAAAAGAGCAACAAAAGCTGGAACAGAGTAGGTGATTAGGAAAAGTGCATGCAAACTGTCACTTTCTTCCACAGCCTGGGGCTTCACTGGTTGTAAAAAAATAGATGTATTGCTGTGTGTAATAGAAACCATGTTCTATAAGTAAAAAAAAAAAAAACTAAAGAAAAATATTTCCAAGGAGTGAGAGATTCTTTAAGCGGGTTGGTCCCATTGTCAAGCTAGAATTTCTGACAAGCCCAAGCAATGACAGGCACAGCCATGGACTATTAAATGTATGAACAAAATGAAAAAGTAAGTCTGTGGGTAAGTCTCACAACCAACTGATTGACTGACTGAGTAGCTGATTTCTAACCAACCAACTAACTAACTAACCAACCAAGTTAGTTAGACTGACTTCCTAACTAAATGACTGACTCATTGACTGACTGAATGAATGTCTAACTGATGAGTGACTGATTCATTGACTAGCTGACTGGCTGAACAATGCCTGACAATTCTACTCTCTGACAGACTGACTGAATGACTGAGTAACTGACTAACTGACTGTCTCACCTAGTGACTACCTCACTGACTGACTAACTGACTGCCTCACTGATCGACAGTCTCACTGAGCAACTGTCTCACTGATTGCATTGCTGATTGACTGACTGATTGTCTCAGTTGAGTGACTGACTGAATGTATCACTGAGAAACTGTCTCAATGACTGACTGCCTCACTGACTGACTGTCTCAATGACTGACTGCCTCACTGACTGACTGTCTCAATGACTGATTGACTGCCTCACTGACTGACTGTCTCAATGACTGATTGACTGCCTCACTGACTGTCTCACAGACTGACTGCCTCAATGACTGACTGCCTCACTGACTGTCTCACAGACTGACTGCCTCAATGACTGACTGCCTCACTGACTGACTGCCTCACTGACCGACTGTCTCACTGACTGAATGTCTCACTGAAAAACTAACTCACTGACTGACTGACTGCCTCAATTACTGATTGACTGCCTCACTGACTGACTGTTGTCTCACTGACTGACTGACTGACTGTCTCACTGACTGACTGTCTCAATGACTGATTGACTGCCTCACTGACTGACTGTCTCAATGACTGGTTGACTGCCTCACTGACTGTCTCACAGACTGACTGCCTCAATGACTGACTGCCTCACTGACTGTCTCACAGACTGACTGCCTCAATGACTGACTGCCTCACTGACTGACTGCCTCACTGACCGACTGTCTCACTGACTGAATGTCTCACTGAAAAACTAACTCACTGACTGACTGACTGCCTCAATTACTGATTGACTGCCTCACTGACTGACTGTTGTCTCACTGACTGACTGACTGACTGTCTCACTGACTGACTGACTGTCTCACTGACTGACTGAATGTCTCACTGAAAAACTGCCTCAATGACTGACTGCCTCACTGACTGACTGCCTCACTGACTGACTGTCCCAATAACTGAAAAAGTGTCTCACTGACTGTCTTACTGACTGTCTCACTACGTGACTATCTCATTGACTGACAGACTTCCTGTTTTACTGTGTGACCGCCTCACTGAATGACTGTCTCACTGACTGATTGACTGCCTCACTGAAAAAAGTGCCTCACTGACTGCCTCAGTGACTGACTGCCTGAATAAATGTCTCAATGACTGTCTCACTGTGTAACTGTCTCATTGACTGACTGACTGACTGTCTCACTGAGTGACTGACAGACTGACTGTCTCACTGGGCAACTGTCTCACTGACTGACTGTCTCACAGACTGCCTGTCTCTCTGACTGACTGTCTCACTGGACAACTGTCTCACTGACTGACTGACTGACTGTCTCACAGACTGCCTGTCTCTCTGACTGACTGTCTCACTGGACAACTGTCTCACTGAGTGACTGACTGACTGTCTCACTGAGTGACTTACTGACTGACTGTCTCACTGGTCATCTGTCTCACTGACTGACTGACTGACTGTTTCACAGACTGCCTGTCTCTCTGACTGACTGTCTCACTGGACAACTGTCTCACTGACTGACTGACTGACTGACTGACTGCCTCACAGACTGCCTGTCTCTCTGACTGACTGTCTCACTGGACAACTGTCTCACTGAGTGACTGACTGACTGACTGACTGTCTCACTGAGTGACTTACTGACTGTCTCACTGACTGACTGACTGACTGTCTCACAGACTGCTTGTCTCTCTGACTGACTGTCTCACTGACTGACTGTCTCTCTGAGAGACTGCCTCACTGACTGACTAAATGAATGTCCCACTGACTGTCTTACTTTCTGGTTGAAGAAAACTCTATTCCTCAACTAGCACTGCTGTGGGTGTCCTTTGCTTGGGCTAATCATCCTAAAAAGGAGTTGAATGTATATACAAGAAACCTTTGCTTGTTTGAATGGAGATAACGCTGTATTCAGTAGAATGTGCGAACATTCATTATGAGTCAGAATAACATTTCCCATTACTCTTTAAGAAGAGTGAAGAAAATATTAGTAAAATCTCAGTTAATCTGTGAACAAATGTTCCTGTTTCTTGGTAAGGCTTTGTAGGACTAGCAGAGTGGGCGGTGCAGTAGTTATGCCTGATGGCTACAGATGTGGAAGGAGGGTCTTTTTAATCCACTCAGGGCATGCGATTGATTATGAGTTTCAAATTCGTGCACACTCGTTTACTGCCTAACTTATCTCAGGCCTGGGGTCTGGAAACCACTTTGCATCCCGCTACACTGAACCTTAATTTCCACTTCATGCTTGCTCTGTAATGCTTTATAATTTTGTTGAGTATTCTTAAACAGCTTTGACTGGTGCATAATAGCAATTTTGAAGTGCAAATAAAATCAGTTTTCATCAAGGGGCTGCTTCAAATGCTGCCCAGCAGAGGGTAAAGGAAGACCAAAATGCTCCATCTCCCTTTGCCGACTGCTAGGCAGGCTTATTCACCTGCATGCTTCCTCAAACACACATATATAAATGGACACACTTAACACTTATAGTGTCGGATGATAAACAAATGAGCCCTAGGTTATAATGTTAAATATAGTTCTAACCACTATAAATCTATTTGCAATGTATCCCAGGATAGCGTCTGGTTCAGTCCCTGCTTACAAAAAGCTCTCCTCAGTAGGACAAAATCATACTGGTCCTTTTCCTCCTCCATTAGCCAAACAAGGGTCCTAAGTTTAATCTTGCTTTGAACAATCAGAATCAGGACTATGTTTCAGGAAAAGCAAAGAAAACAAATGAATTGTGGGGCTTGTGCCATGTTTAAGGGGCATCCGTTCAGGAATAACAGCCTTGCCGATTACTCTGCACTATGGTACCCGATTTTGGTGACATTGAGGCTGACCTTGGAGTCACCTCCCCCGCTGCCGCACTCTCCCTTGTCGTACCACCATTTGTTTTTCAATTTGTCCAAGAGGCCTTGCTCATTCAGTTTTAAAACTGCCAGGTTAACAGCGTTTCTTGAAACAATAAAACATAACTTGTAAGTAAATGCACAGGTTCTTTGAGAAATCTAAGGCAATAGCATAGTAGTAGTAACGGTAGAATAGTAGTGCTATTGAATATGCTGATCGTCTACTACTTAGACTTCAGCGCCATTATATAGTATCAAGTATTAAGAATGGGCATTGAAAGAGCACGAAAGGACAATTTGGTTAAGAATTTTCACGGAGGTGAAGGTAAGAGACGTTTAGAGCAAAGAAAGTGTTAAATATCAAAAGGTGGCATGGAGGGTTACACTGTTCAGAACTGAAGTGTGCGGGATGGGGACACTCGTCATTGAGAAGAAAAGTAACAACAACAAACACCATGCAATTAACATTCGTCACAAGTGACAGCGCAGCTTTTACAAGCTAAATTGAAAAACCATTGGACTGTTAAATTAAAACTGACAACACAACAGTCAGGAAGGACAGCACACAAGATAGAGAAAGAAAAGAGAGAGAGAGCAAGAGAGAGAGAAAGAGAGAGAGATCAAAGCATGAAGAACAGGAAGCGGGAGACGGTAAGAAAGACATAAAAGGTGGAATGGTCGTTAAACGTAGCCCCAAACAATCTGAATTGGATTTCTGATACTATTAAGAAAGAACACAAGCACACAAAGGAGAAAAAACACAGATAATCATCATTATCTTCTTCAGTCAAAGAACATTAAAGAAAATAACATTATACCAATACCTCATCAGTGTTCATTGAAGGGAAAAAAATGGGAAAAGAGGGACAAAGAAATAAAGAGGGGAAGGAAAGGAGGGGCAGAGAAATGACAACACAAGACATCAGGGTAGGTGGAATACTATAACAACATGGAGAATATTGTTATATTATTCCACCCACCTTAATGCTGAGCCCTTGGGGGTCGCCACACCATAGCCTTTAGAGTCGAGATTTCCTCCAACTTTCATGGTGTCGCACGGCTTCCTCTGCTCGATGTACTCATTCATGGTGGACTCCAGCAGAAAGGCAAACTTGCCCTTTGACTTTCGCACCCGGGCCACCCCATCTGGCGTGGTCTTGGCAAAAACGGACGGCTCAGCAGATTTCATGTATGACCACATTTTTTCATACACTGCTATTTTCGAGCGCTGCAAGACAATAGGATAGATAAAGACAGAGAGAGAGAGATAGAGACACACACACACACACACACACACACACACACAGTCATAATTCAAATCATGAACAGAAATATTGTAATTCACAGTTCATATCAACAAGGAAGGTGCTGTAGCTTTGCATAATTCCCAATATTCCAATATGAGAATATTGCTCAAGTACATAGATCAGTTTCAATTGCTATTTTTCTATATTTATTCCCCACTGCTACTGAATTCCTGAATCTGCTTAGCCAGGAGGGTACTGATTCATTTACTGGCTGTAATTCAATCACAGGTTCAAAGGTATATATTAAGATGCTTGTTCTAATATAATTATCATTTCACTAGTAATAGCTTATTAGTGATTACTCAATAGCTTTCACATGGACTAATAATAAACAGATTTAACCGAAAATGAAAAAGAGGATGTATCGTCTTTGTACAGTGAAGATCAGAAACATTTTTGTTAGGAGTCTTTTTACTGTCAGTGCTTTGAACCTGGTCCTTTAACTGGGGAAGGCTTTAGAACTGAGGACGTAGAATTGAGGCTTTGCATTTTCTCTGTAACGATGGCTACTCGTTGATGTGCTATTAGGCTCCTCATGGATGAAAAAAGTACAGAAGTGTATGTCATTCACTCATCATTCATCAATATATAAAAAGGTAAAGGTATAAGAGGAAATAAAATCACCACCATATTGTTTTGTCCATATTTCTTATAACAGTGCACCCTGTTGGTTTCTTCCTTACATACTGAGCATTTGTAATACACCAAAATCTATACTGTATGGGGGATTACACCAGCATAAAACATGTTTATAGTCTAGTACTGCACTTTGCTTACTTCTCACAAATCTGGTCATGACAAAAGAATTGGAGCTGGCTGTAAAACACCAACGATTCACTCACTCACTCACTCACTCACTCATCCACTCACTCATTCACACATTCACTCACTCAATCACTCACTCACTCACTCACTGATCCACTCACTGATCCACTCACTCATTCACACATTCACACATTCACTCACTCATTCACACATTCACTCACTCAATCACTCACTCACTCACTCATCCACTCACTCACTCACTCATCCACTCACTAATTCACACATTCACTCAATCACTCATCCACTCACTCACTCATCCACTCACTCATCCACTCACTCACTCATCCACTCATTCACTCATCCACTCACTCACTCACACATTCACTCACTCACACATTCACTCACTCAATCACTTACTCATCCACTCACTCACTCACTTACTCCTCCACTCACTCACTCATCCACTCACTCACTTACTCATCCACTCACTCATTCATCCACTTACTCACTCATCCACTCACTCACTGACTCACTCATTCATTGACTCACTGACTCACTCACTCATCCACTCACTCACTCACTTACACATCCACTCACTCACTCACTCACTCACTCACTCACTCACTCACTCACTCACTCACTCACAAGTATGAAATGAACTCCTATTGAGTTGAATTTCCCATGCACTCCTACAGACCTGCAGCTCATATCCCCCGTTATTTTATACCATATGCCAACAATCATTTTTAAGTAAGACACTCCAAGTTGCTCTCCAACAGAAAAATCTCTGCGCTGCTGCTCACTATGTGAATGTTGCACCGAGGCTGAGGTCAGATGAAGATCTCTGTGCTGTCTGGGCATGGGAAAGCACAATGGGTAATGAGCATGCTCTGAATTATTCAGTGGGAGAGGATTTCTGTATTCATTTAATTTTGTGGCATTTTGAACACATCTGACATATATTAATGGCTATGCTGCCAGCCTTCCGCCCCAAGCATGTTGCAGTTCAGTTTCATTTTGCATTCTGAGGCACAGTGGACATGCAGGCGGATGAAATGCATTTGTGTTTGCAGTAATGGGGAGCTTGCCAAAATGGCTGGATTTTGGACAAGCTGTCCAGGTTACGGTATCAATTAGAAGCAAACCCAGCAAGGTCAGGGCATAATGACACATTGGTGAAGGTACAGGACGCCAGAGCTTGTGGATTAATGCTCCAGAAGTGTGCCAATTCTTGTTTTCCTGTACCAGTAGAGGACATGTATAACAAGGTGGTTTGACAACAAAAAACTTAGAAGCCCACAAAGATTTTCACACTGTAGTAACTCTAAGTGAAAAGGGCTGATAAACAACTTGGCAGATTGTTAGAATGATCTTCATCACAACATCGGCAGGATATTATTCCTGTATAATATATTGACTGATGACTCTTATACACATGACATGAGGGCTCACCCAGTGGTTTAAACAGTATAACAGTGATATAAATCATATGCTATGGCCTTTACAGTGTAATAGTTTTGCAATGATGTCTTAGACAGTGATTTCCACCACTCATCTAAATCTTTGACATTTTTAGACTAACCCAACAGCTTAGCATTGGACATGCAGACTCCACACAGAAAGGACCCAGACCGCCCCACCTGTGATCGAACCTGGGACCTTCTTGCTGTGAGGCAACAGTGCTGTCGCCCACTTTATAATAATAATGAATATTTCTAAATGATATTGGTGGACTGTTATATTCAATTTGAGGCCCTTGATTTAATATATCTGTGTCTTGAACAGTACATTCAAAAGGCTGCATATATTAAAGAAACACCATATATAACCCTAATTCCAATGAAGTTGTGTAAAACATATTACATTGAATAAAATCGCTTTTATACTATTATAAAAACAGAATACGATGATTTGCAAACAGTCTGGGTCTCTTCATAATGCGCCACACATTTTCAATCGGAGACAGATCTGGACTGTAGGCAGGCCAGTCTAGCACTCTTTAACTACAAAGCAACAATGTTGTAACACATGCAGAATGTGGCTTGGCATTGTCTTGCTGCAATAAACAGGGACGTCCCTGAAAAAGACGTAGATGATGAAATTACTACATTCCTTGCAATTGCACATTGGGTAATGTTGGAAATGTTGGTTAAACTATTGGACTATTTGCTCACAGAGTTGTGCACAAAGTGGTGAACCTCACCCCATCCTTGCTTATGAACGACTGAGACTTTCGTGGATGCTTCCTTTATACCCAATCATGGTACTTTTGTTGCCCCTGTCCCAACTGTTTTGGAATGTGTTGCAGGTATCAAATTCAAAATAAGTGAAAATTTGCAAAAAAAAATAAAATAATAAAGTTTATCCATTTGAACATTTATAATAAATAAATATGCAGTGTATTAAATTGAATATGGGTTGAAAAGGATTGGCAAATAATCGTATTCTGTTTTTATTTATGATTCACGCAATGTCCCAACTTCATTGGAATTGGGGTTGCATAACACGGTGAGAAACATAGAACATAAAAAGTACCTGTCAGCCGTGTGTTCCGATATTTTTGAACACTTGAAAAATGAGTGGGTTCAAACAAAACTTGCCATGGTGTGAATTGTTAACACATCTAGCTGTAAACAGCAGATCTATCATCTCATATTGATTTTTTTTTATTTCAAACCCAAATATCTTCGATGTATAGCAAAAACAAAAGGGACGTTGACGTCGAATGGCCTTGAGGTTCCAGTACTTTTGGAGGGGACTGTAAATGTGACTTCACCATTGATTGTGGTTGATCTGACTGAGTAAAGACAAAGCATCACGTCACATCATGGAATCAAGCGGCAGATATGTGTTTTGCAGGACAATTTCCTGTTGACGACTGCCTTGCGCTCAAGTGTTGCCGGAGCTGGTGTGTCCAAATGAGACAAAAAGAATGGATTTTGGCATTGATTGCTACAGAAAAAATGTGAGCTGTCTCACTGCTTTATGAAGCCAATTCATCAATACTAGGCCAGGAATGAAATGCCTTGATGACCCAAACTGGCCACTGCAGGCTTGATTGTCAAAGAGGAAGAGAGAGAGAGGGAACGGGGGTGTGGGGGATGGCGGGGATATGAGGGGGGGGTGATGAATGACGCTGTAATGGGAGAAGTCTACTGGATCAGACTTCCATCATGTCTCAGGTCTCCATCTAGACCAAGTCATTCACCCACCACAACACACTGGTTACTTAAAATCCAATTAAGGTGCATGAATCAAAAGGTTTGTCACTGCTAATTAAATGGCCATTTCACTGGCCCATTATGTCACCGCACCGTTACATGCATCATCCCTCTTCACTCTGTCTGTATTTTGCCTCCTACAAATATAATGAGGAAGAATAATGCAGCTCTAAGTGTTCATTCGAGACAACAACCTTGTCAGTGCTGTCAATTTATTTGGCTGAGAAAGAAGGCAGATGCTTTTTTCAGTATCCGTTTCGACCCTGAGCTGCGATATGTCACTTCCACTGCTATACATGTCCTTATAACAAGGCTCAGGACAGTATAGGAGAGGAGAAACGGACAAGCCAGTGGAGATCAGACAGGGTGCTACTGATTAAATCACATTCTGGCAGAAGTTGTCACTGGTTGGGGCAAAGCCAACAGATGTATATAGTGTCAAAACGTCTACCATCACTCCAGTGTCTACAGCATCATTTACATGTATTAATAATAATACACATAGCAAAGGTGACTGATGCGACGTTGCCGAGACATCTCACAATCGCAACTAAAACGTTGCTAATGGTTCTGATTAAGGTAAGTGAGTACATTTGGCAGCGTTTCTCCTTTTCTTACACCTTCATTCCCATATTGAAGGTGTCACTAAAATTCATATGCATTTTACAAGGCAAAAATGAGCTGTCTTTTTCACATTTTTACAATTTCTACTTGTATTCTAACTTTGAATGTACTGAAATCGCTAGAAACCTTTGACCCAGAATCACAAATATACCTTGCTCATGCTTAACTTTTAGTTGGCACAGTGACTGGCATTACAGGGGAGACTCATGAAAGTCGATGGCTCCTCACTGTCCGGTCACATGCTGTCTTGTGACACACCACACACTAATAAAGGTTTATTGAGCTTGTGAGCAAGATATATCAACAACATACTATCAAAAACCTCCATAACCTGTCCTGGTTAATAACTATGACATCCACGTAAGAAGGAATAAATGAAAGCAGGAGAAACAGAACCATTATAATACATTGGTTGTATTGTTTAAACTGTACGTATAACGAGGCATAATTTGGGAATTATTATATTTAATTTATGCTTATTTAGAAGTGCTACAGAAAGCTCTTATAGTGTACAGGAACAGCCAGATCTTTTATCAATCGTCTATCAACAAGGACTTGAATATTTACTTTTGCTGTTGGTAACTGTTTATTATAGAATATTTACAGGGGTTAGACAATGAAATTGTAACACCTGTCATTTTAGACCACAATCATTTATTAGTATGGTGTAGGGCCTCCTTTTGCGGCCAATACAGCGTCAATT
>JANCOA010000054.1:845510-859911 GCA_024363135.1 Leptodoras oyakawai | reverse complement strand
CAAGTTAACGACCAAGTACTCTGGTAAGTTGCTCTGGATAAGAGCGTCTGCTAAATGCCATAAATGTTATATCATTACAATACGAGTTTGAGGTATTTTGAAGGACTATCATGACGCTAAACAAACAGCACCACTCAAACTACATTACAGACACACAGCATTAGAGTGATTCAAGCACTCAGACGCAATTCAAACTGCTAAATCTGATATCCTTATTCAGCACGGAAATGTGATGCAAGGTCAAATATTTTTAGGTTTTGTATCACAGACATATTAAAATACTTTAATAAGTACATTATGGCATATCATATGATCACTGTGATCAAACTACTTTATGGTATTTCGTTATATCTTTTTCCAGCCCTAGTGTTTGTGATCCTGTAGTTTTTGTGATGTAGATTGATAAGTACTGATTTAGGCATTCTTTTAATTAGTTAAAAGTGAAAATGACAGTTAATAGACATCATGATGTGATTGAGTATTCCCCCTGGCCCTGTATGAATGGATTTCCTTCCCTTGTATCAGTACAGTTTCACTCACAGACATTTTAAAGCCCAAGCCCATCCACCCTCTCATATTTACATGTTCTCAACAAGCAGCTATAAATGTAAGAATCCTTTAAATGTTGTGAAGTAAAGACAGAATTAGCAGCCTATATAAACAGACTGGTATATATTTTTTTAATAAACGATTATTATTTACAAAATAAAGAATTTCTTCAAGGTGTTGGTTTAGTAGTTGGTTAAGTTGACTTACTACTCCATGTCTGTGCCGAGCTTGACGGCCACATCTTCGTACTCCTGGCGACTCTGGGCAATGAGTTCAGGGCAGCCGAGGCAAGTCAACTGAGAGGCAGCCACGCGGGAGGCAAGTGTCTCACCTATATCAAACAGAGACACAGCAAATGGTCAAAAGCTACAACGGAGTTTGCAAATATTTGCAAATATTTGGGGGTGTTCATTTTTGAAATAGAATTTATTGAGGGGAAAAAAACGTTTGATGAACAGTAAGCAGTTTCTTCAATTGTTTGGTCTACAAGTTTTCATTAGTGTGCAATATGTATTTTATTCATAAAGTCACATGGAAGAATTAGGACACCCCCATTAAACATTTAGTTCTTAAGAAATATCAATATGTTCTTATTTCTAACAATAACGATAACGATAATGAGATTGCAACAGCTTTGCAATTAGCATTAAGTGTCCTATACTTTGTTCATGTAACAATACATAAAACTGTATATATTTTAATGTTTGCCCATTCTGCTGAATGGTGCCAATAATTCTGAACTTAATCATAGCCGAGTACAGTTTTCAGATCATATTTTCAGACATATATTTCAGATCTCATCACATTCACAACACATGACTAAACACACCAGACCACCGCGAACCTGGCATTGTGACCATTGGGGTGCCAGCCCAGAGCACATCCATGCCAGTGGTGTGGCCATTGCAGAGAGGCGTGTCAAGGCAAACATCAGCCAGCTGGCCACGTCTCACATGCTCCTCTTTAGGGGCAACGGGGGAGAAGATGATGCGGCTGGCAGGCAGACCCATATTTTGAGCATACTGCTGGATGTTAGGTTCACCCACAGCTGGGAAGCGCAACAGCCAGAGAACACTGTTCGGCACACGTTTCAGAATCTGAAATAAAAAAAGCAAAAAAGGAGCAATGTATCAATTTTTTGTACTAGCAAAACGCAAAAGAATGCAGAGCTCCCAAGAATACTGCTTGGCTGTGCTTACATTAGCCCACATCTGTAGTGTTGGTGGGTCGATCTTGTAGAGTTGGTTGAAGTTACAGTAGACGATGGAGTCCTCAGGCAGACCATACTGAGAGCGAGTGGTCACCACAATCGTTCTAGGAACCTCTTCTCCTGTGGCAGCCTTGTTATTGACCTTTGAGGAGAATAAAAAAAATAAATAAAAAAAACTTTCTCTATAACAGATATTCAGATGCACTTTGTGCTCAGCATTCAGACCATGTTGGCATGTCACAGTCAACACAGTGAACAGTATAACTGGAAGGAAATGTGTGTAAAGCATGTTTCCAAGAGTTTTTTTTTTTAAAAGATTCATATATGCAACCTCTTTACTGGTCAGTCAAAAAGTGATTCACTGTAGAACGTTATCTTCCTGTTTATAGGGTCACTACCTGTGACCCATTACCAAAAAACAGCGTTTAGAACAGTAGTGCCTTTTTGTATCAACTGCGAGTCTTTGTATCCAATATAATCTATCTACATATATAATTTGTTGTCTTACAAATACAGTTCCAAAATCATAGTCAATGTTACTCACACAAACCTTCTGAACATTCAGTCCCACAAGTCTACAGCACTGTACAACGCCCACCAAGGCAGACTTCTTACTGCACATTCATGGTGTGATCTTCACAACCAGCAAAAGTGAAGGGATGCACGTACCTTTACTATGCTAAATTTACTAAAAAAATATTCTAAATACTTATTTGTTCATCCTGTTGCCAGAGAATGTTGGACTTTGGCTTTTATCCTCTACTTAGTAACAGATTATAGCTGTATCTTATCATAAATAGCCAAATCTGACAGCTAAACTGATACCATATAAAGAAATCAATACTCCTTGTGGCTGAGGATTGGGATGATAAAAAAAAATAATAATAAATACAATTTCTAATCAACCACAATGCTCAGAGCAAGCTGTCTGTTTTAAAGTGCCAAAACTTTAAAGTATGAGTTGTTAATAGCAGACTGCCTTATAGAATATTCAAATATTTGCAACCATTTTCAAAAATGAAAACTTTATAGTTGCAGCCCTACTGATATTGTGATATTGCATCCCTGTCCACTACAAGAGCCTTTAAAATTGGCTTGTCTTTAGTAGATAATATTCTGTGTTTGATTTGAACACCAGAGAAACCAAATCTCTTTATGTTAGCACAGTCCGTTGATCACAAGAGAAAATAACTTACTAGGACAGCTGTAATGTCATTATATTAGTATTCAAAAACAGAACGGTCCATCAGAAAAAATCAAATGAGATCCTTTAGCTGATACAAATTATAGCATTTTTGTGGAAACGTGAATAACTGAGTATGACCTACAGCAAAATACCACAGAATAAGACACTGCCAGCAAATAAAAAAAACCAACAGCAACATGCATATGCAAGTAAATGTATTCCTCAGGCAGTAGGTTTTCAAGTCTTGTACTCTAATGGGTTTGAAGTGCAGACATTTATACAAAAGTACCTGGGTGGTAGCCAAGCCATTGCTGACTGTGAAACTATTGATGATGACCTGGATCTGGCCTTGGTTGATCATGTTTATAATAGCCTCAGCGGCTGTGTTCATTGGGATGACTGGCATGGAGAGGGCCCCGTTACTATCTGTGGACTCCTGGCTGTCACATTCCATCTGGAAAAAGGTCTCACATCATCAATGCTGTCTCACTTTAAAAAGCAACAAAGCAAAGATTTTAATGTTCTTAAATGTTCCTCGTTTACCTTGATAACTTTGACATCTGGTAGACTGTCTAAAAAGGCTTTGAGATCAATTCCATTCAGTACGATGCGATTGTCAAAAATGTGTCCATTGGACTTGAAGTCAATCACAGCCTTTTTCTGTGAAGCATAAACACAAATGCTCAAAAAGGTTCCCTTTACCCAAGACAACATTTGATAGAACAGTTAAGTAAATTCATAAAGGGTTTTCTTGCCTTAAGATGAGGGAACATGTTGGCATGATCCCCAATAAAGAATGTATTAGGCATGTAGGCCATCTTCTCAGAATACTGCTCAGCTACTTCGGCTGGAGACGTCTCCTTATCAGTAATGATGTAGTCCATGAAGGGAGCACCACTTGTGCCCGGGTAGCCAAGCCACATCGCCTGGTGAGAAAACCATTTTATTCTCCAATCGTTTAAGCACAGTTTCTCATGCATATGTAAATTATTCATGATAGTTTTTTTTACCTGAATGGGAGCTGGGCGCAAGGCAAACAGCTCATTGCGGGCACCCTTGGTATATCCGTTCATGTTGACTAGAATGTGAACTCCATCTTGATGGATCCTGTCTGCAGCTTTGCCATTGCAGGGAATCTTATTTAAAAAGATATACAGAGCAACAGTTTCAGAACGGAAATCAAGCCTGAGCCTATTCCAGCCTGCTTTTATTGTTGTATGTTCTAACCTGGGAAAGATCAGTAAAGTGATGAGCCTCAGCCATCACTTTGACTCTGAAGTTTGTGCCGTCATCGGGACTGAGGGCATAGCAGAACACCTGGAAATATAATTGAACCAAGTTAATGCACTCATTAATCCCAAATACAGTCACAACTCCCAAGACAAATATGAATTTGAGTTAATAAACTCACCTCAAACTTCTCAGAATTATGCATGCCAGGAATGGACTGCATGAGGTGGGAGGTGGGGTGGTTGCCAAAGTCTGAGCTGACGTAGCCAACACGCAAACGCCCTCCACTTGCTTTCAGATCCTTAGGATGCTCATAGGCAGGTTTGTGAAGAGCATTAATCTAAAGGACAGTCATAAGACAATTCTGATTTTTGGTGACAAGCCACAGGCATAGATAACTGCATGCAATCAGTATCTCGTGAACTCATTTTTCTTAGCTACCAATGGAATTAGCTTACTTTATATACGCACCATTCACCTTACAAAAGTGCAGTCCAATTACTAACCTTATCCAAGCACAGGTTGCCATGTCTCTCAGCAATGGCTTTGCGGAAGCCATGGGAAAGAGGATACAACATGCTGTGATGCGGGTGCACTGAGGGCAGACGGTTCTTCTCCAACTGGTCGGCCACAATGCTAACCAGCTTCTTCATGCGCTCATCATAATCGGTCCAGTCACACACAATCTGAAAAGAATAATCGTTACAACCTCATGACACATTACAGTAACTGCAATATTAAACATACAAGTATCAAAAAATGATGCTTGAACATTAAAAACATTTATTTAGCCATGATATTTATAATGCATACCTGCAGGCAGTGAGCAAGATTGCAGTATGCATCTGGGAAGTCAGGTTTGAGCTTTAGAGCAGTGCGATAAGATGCAATGGCTTCTGGAATATTCCCAGAGTCCTGTGTGTCAAAGTGAACAGATATGTTCAAAAAGGCTTTCATTAAACTGTTACTTTACCAGTCACGATGCTTAATAAGCAGCAGCAAAAGTTACGGTTTGTACTTCAATACATGCATTTCTGAAATTCTAAACTGTCGTCTGGTATCTTTGACTTACGTTATGACCCTTGCTACATAGTGACAACAGGCCCGAGGTTCACTTAGTTTCACACACAAGAAAAAAAAAAAAAGGGCAGCAACGTAATAGTGAGTATTACAAAATTACCTTGTGTATCGAGGCCAGGTTGCTGTGAGCATCTGCAAATGCAGGGTTGATCTGAATAGCACGTGTGTAGCACTGAAGTGCCCCCTGCACATCCTGCATCTCCTTTAGTGTGTTTCCCATGTTGGAGTAAGCATCGGCAAAAGTGGGGCTGATCCTGTAGGTGTTCACAGGAAAAGAAGATGCATTAACAATGCACCTGGGAACAGTGTAGAAAAAGGCCCAAAACACAATTTACATCAATGTGAAGAAATGGCAGCATACCTGATAGCTTCTTTGTAATGCATAAGGGCTTCCTGCAGCTTGCCCTGTTGCTGAAGAACGCTGGCAAGGTTGGAGTGGGCGGCAGCAAACTCTGGGAACACCTGTCACAGACAGACACACACAGAGAGAGTGAGTGTTCAGGAATATGCTTCAGGACAATGGGTCACCCATGTGAGCACAGTTACTGCAGACAGCATGGGAAGAGAAGATTTAGAGAATCCCTACCTCGAGAGCTTTTCTGTAGAGCTGAACAGCCTCTTCAATGTTGCCTTGCTCCCGTTTGATGTTGGCCAGGTTATTGAGGGAGTCAGCATGTGTGGGGCAAAGACGCAGTGCTGTGTTGTAGCACTCCTCAGCCTCTGACACCTAACACAAATGATTTGCTCTTATACGTAATGTAGCAAATTATTTAGTCTGACAAACTTTCTAACATTAAAGATATTCATATTTCTACAGAATCATCACCAAATTATTTAGTGACAAACTCTCTTATATTAAAGATATTCCTATTTCTACAGAATCATTCTACATCCATCACCACTCCATTCATTTTAACCTTATGCAGTCTGGTTCTGAAGCCATAATTATTTATTTATACCCTGATCCACAGAAACTATGAAATGTGGTATTGTACAGAGACACAGTTCCTTACACTGCCTTTTTCCTTAAGAGCGTTGGCAAGATTGCAGTAAGCATCAGGGAAATGAGGCTGCAGCTCAATAGCACGTCGATAAGTGTCAATGGCCAGATCTATAAGTCCCTGCTCATAGTACACGCAGGCTAAGTTGCCGTGGACTACGGCATGGTTGGGGCTCAGACTGAGGGCTCGCAGATAACCAGCAACAGCTCTGTAAGGAACGAGATTGCTGTAGATTAAAACTCAACATCCCATGGTGTACTGATTGCACAGCATAACAATGGTTAAAACAGTGGGGGGAAAATATCAAAGTTTACCTGTCAAAGATGCGAGCTTCTTTAAGCACATTGCCCAAGTTTATGTAAGCATCCAAAAAGTTTGGATCCAAGGTTACAGCCTATAAAGGACACAAAACCAGCACAAAATAAATAAAAGTTTCTTTAAATGACCACCATTCAATGTTCATTAGGAAACCCACTAACCTTCTCAAAATGATGAATGGCCAGCCATATTTCTCCCTGAGCATTGAACACGCAGCCCAGGTTGCTCCATGCCACAGCAAAGTTTGGCTGAGTCTCAATTGCCTTCAGGTAGCAAGCCTTTAACAGGTTAACAATGAAAACCACAGAAGGAAGAGGGGCAGAGAGGAGTAATAGAGCAGATAGAGGAGATGAAGGGTTGAAAAAAAAAAAAGAGAGATTGAATAAAAAGGAAGAAAACAAAAAGGGTACAGAAAACGAGAGTTAGAGTCCATACTCCACAAAGCAAAAAGTGAGTCTACAGCGTGGGCTCGCAAGCGCAAGATACTGCCGCGCTAAGCTGCACGCTTTTTCCTGCGCTGCGCAAATCTGACCAGCACCTACACACTGACTGACATTTTTCAGTTATGGACTCATCATTCAAAGAAACAGTACGAGTCATGCCAAAACACACATCTGCATGTTATGATACTAAGGCAAAAGCTTCATGAAAAACTAATTAGTATGAAAAGCAAAGCCCTGACAGATTATCCAGACTGCAGTCACAACCTTGAATGCCTGTGCAGAGCGTAGGTGAAGGTCCCTGTAATGCAGGCGCAGAAAAGCCACACGGACGGCCAATGTCTTTTGCCACTCCGTGGTCGCACTGTATTTGTTCGCCACTTTTCGCCGCGCTAACTCCGGCCCAGAGCACAGACCACAGACCTAAAGCCCTAGGCACTCCTGAGCCCACCAGAACGACACACTCTTTAGATCCAACCAGCCCCCAGGAACACAACAGACTTCCAACAGATGTCTGTTCGATTCTGTTTGACTTTTAGGCCTTACAGTGGGCATAACATGAAACTAATTGCTTGCCAATAGTGTCCTGTGCTGGGCATGGGGTCCACCGGGTGTCATGCTAGCAGGCCAGACGGGCAGATCTGTCGTCTACAGGCCGGGAGGGGAGGGGAAAGGGGAGCGTTTGTTGCGCGCAGGCGCTTTTGAATCGCATTAGAGGGCGTTTTGTCGCTGCGCAACCCATGCGTCGCTGCAGACTCACAGCGCATCATCGGCTCAGCAGAACGCTGCAACTCCAAATCAAGAGGAAAAACAAAATGATAAACCAAAGCAACAGGAAAAAAATAATTAACAAGTAAGAGTTAGAGGATTCTTACTGTGTTTTGGTTTGCTTACTGCAATCCATATTTCCAATCCATATTTCTTTTAATTTATGTTGGCCGACGCTAAGTTGTACAGAGGAAGTTTAAATAAAACTTTAGTGTTTTTTTTTGTCAATTACTTTTTTTTCCTCTGTTCCTTTCTTTTGTTCTTCACAGGTAGCCACAAGACAGAAGAACTCTGGTATGAAGGTTTTTTGTTTCTTTTTGCTGGCAGTTACAAACCCGTTACCATATTTTTGGACTTTGTCTGGGGGTAGCGGCCGCAGCTGGAAGAAGAGGAGAGGACTGATGCTGCCCTAGTGTTCCTTTCCGCCGGACCGCACCTACGCAGGAATAGTGTCACCCACCTGAAACCTTCTAAATAACAATATCAGTAGTGGAAGAAACCAAAAGAGACAAAATAAGAAAACAAGAGCGTTAGTAAAAGTTGACAATCAATACATTCATTTTATATGGATATAAAAAAAAAAATTCACAGAAACAAAAGCATAAAAAAAGTAATAAAATATTCTACTCGTTTTTTTTTAAACCATGCAATTAAGAGCAATTCAACTTTGTGATAAAAAAAGTGCTAAGAAAATGCTGATGAAAGGATGGGAGAGAAGAAAGGCTTTGTATTACATTTCATTCAACGTGTTTATTCATCCTGTTTAAAAGGGAAGTTAAAAGGAGGGAGGCTAACTGGCTTGATCTTCTCCAAATAAACTGAAAACATGTCCTTAGGATTAATAATAATAGCATTAATGGAAACACAAAAGTAAGAAGATCATTCCTTTCATCATTTTCCTTACTTTTTTTTTACTCTTACATGATTGAATACATTTCTTTAATACATTATTTGATACACTGCTTGCTTTATCCTGTCCTGCCTTCTTGAATCCTGCCCAATGGGTAAAGAAAAACGTCTGTGGTTTAATGAATTGTATCTAGATGCATCCACAGCTCTGAAATAAAGAGGTCAATACTTGTGCTGCGCGTGTAATTCTTTCTCTCTATCATCGCATCTGACGCTTGCAGTGGAGTGCAGATAAGGAGCTGCCTGCCTGGCATAGCCCAGGGCTAACGTCACAGTGTCAGCAATGTATAATACCACCTAAACCCCCAAGTGCTACTGAGCCAATATAGGTGAAAAGAAAAGGAGGGACAATGAATAGTGAAATCTTAACATGGTGAACATATGATGGCCTAGTTATTTACAAAACACTGTGAAGCCCATAAAGGGTACGAGTAAGCTTGGCTGGCGGGTCAGGCAAGCAGCTCTGAGCGCGCACACTCCACAGGCCCTGAGCAAGCGCGCGGGGGGTTGGAGCGACAGAGCTGACATGGAGGGATGCTGAAACCCTGGTGCTCCTCCCCACTCCTCCCCCCTGAGTCAATAAATAAGAGGGCTTCTAACCGACAAGTGAAGAACTTTCTCTGCAATTTTAACGCCCCACAAATCCACAATTAGTCATAACATGGGCCTAGTTAGAAGCAAGGAAGGCTTTTATTTTTATTTTTATTTGTGGGTGGAAAACGCAAATCTGCAGCGTCATCCAAAATGGGCGCTTTCAAAGAGATGTGAATAAATGGCAATTTGTTTGACAAATTGATTTAAAAAATCTCTCTGGGTTGGAAGCCATCTTATTTTTTAGCATATCAAATATCACTAACTTCATATCAAATCCATTGTGTTTTGTTCAAGACCGAGCCAGCATAAGCCCTCCACAACTCAAAAGAAAAAAAGGTCTGTTTAAATATTCCCCTTTGGTGAGAGACAGAAAGACCCAGCCTTTCTTCCTGTGTGAAGGGGCACTGACTGAGAAACTAGATCAGAATGAAACACAGTGTTTAAAAGTCAGCAAAGCAGAAGGAGTGAGAGAGGGCAGCGGGATGGCAGGGGAGAAAATGTGGATACTCTAAGCTTGTCATTGAATAATATTAATAAAAAAAAAAGGTTAAATATATAGATAAAAGAGTTCCCTGTGATTGTAATGATAGCTACTGGTGCTTCAGGTCTAAGACCAGAGCAGCCTGATAATGTGGTACTGGCAGGTGCACCAAGAGCATTTTAGCCCTTTGTAACTAAGTGCACTAGCTTGTGCTAGATCTGCTGAACAGCAGAGTGAGTGGTGGCTTAGGGCTGATGTGAAGGAAGAAAAAGAAGAAAAGAGTAGAAAGCACCACATGTCTGGAAAGCAGAAAGAGGTCTTAGTGTTTGTCTGTGGTCAGGGAAGCACTCACTCCCAAAGCACAGCATTAAAAGAGTTATGAGGGAACTCAAAATTAACTAGCATCTAAAGGGAAAAAAAAAGCCAAGGAAACTGAATAAACAAAAAAAAATGTTGGACACCATGCACGCCCTGACATGTCAAAACAGACCTTTGCCTCTTCCAAACGCCCAAGAGCTTTAAGAAGGTTGCCCAAGTCGCTGCGAACGCAATACAGGTCCTGGAACAAAAACAAACATCGTTTTTAAATTATAGCACCGCTCACCATAATTAATGTGGACTGGTATTAAAGGCGCTTTGGATTTCCTTACCGGGTTGTACTGGAGAGCAGAAACGTAAGCCTGCACAGCGCCCTCCATGTCTCCCGCTGCAACCAGGGCCGCTGCCAGATTGATGTAGCCGTCGATGAAGTCCGGCTTGAGGCGCAGCGCGTGGCGATAATGCTCAATCGCCTCCTGCAGCTGACCGCGCTCTTTAAACACGTTACCCAGGTTTGAATACGCTTCGGCAAGCATGGGATTCTGCTTGATGGCCAGAGTGCTGAAGTGAGCAGACCTGCATTCCAGGACAGGAAAATGAGCCAGAAGACAAATGTTGGTGCAACTCCAAAAACCCAGCATCTAAAAGACTAACAGGCGCGAGTCACAGTAAAGAACGCTCAAAACTGAAACGTCCACAGTGCCAAGTGATGCCATGCGCTTTCCACCCTCCACCAGAGGACAGGTGCGCCAGTGAGCAAATACTAGGAGATTTATTTTTAACATCCCAACTGGGAATACAGTCAAGTCACTCAAGCAGCTCCTCTTCTCCTGAATTTTCAAACCTCCAAAGCAACACTGAAAGCAAACTACTTCCCCATCACCCAGAATAATGCAGTTGTATTTTAATCTTTATTGCTGATAATCAATATACAAGTGCATCTCAAATAAATTTGAGTATAGTGGGAAAAAGTTTATTTTTTTCATAATTTAATTTGAAGAAGGTAAACTGCCATAGATTTTATATTGTTATAAAATCTTTTTACACATCAAGAGACATTTCAAGCAGTTTATTTTTTATAATTATGGCTTGTAGCTCATGAAAAGCAGGAATCCAGTATCTCAGATGAATAGTACATTTCACAAAAATGCTAGAAATATATCATTTTATGTATAATGAACACAAAACATGACATTTTTCAAATTAAATTATGAAACAAATGCAACTTTTTCCACTATATTCAAATTTTTTGACATGCACTAACACTGGTAGGTTTCTAGTTAGTTAGCCGATACTAGATAAGACTGGTAAGTGTGTTATGGTCACTGTGACAGTTTGGGTGATCTAGCACTTGAGAAATGAAATCTCAGTGTGGCTCTGTGGTGAAAAACGTGTGAGATTCGCTAATATTTCATAGAGAATGTGTGGAACGTGTTGGGCTTTCTGTGCTTGCGGGTTGCCTTTGGCTTGGCCCCAGACAAGTGGATTCTCAAACTGCCATAAATTCCTCTAGTATGGGGCCAGCTTTAGTCTTCCAGTAGCACAACAGGTGCAGCTGCTCTCACGCAGGTATGCATATTCTGAATGTAGTTACAGAATATTGTAGCTGGAGTGAGCAAAGATGGAGGCTTATAAAAGAGCAGGAGGCTCCCTTGTGTCTCAATTGTGCCTCAGGAAGCCCAGGGAGAAGACACCAGTCCTCCTAAAACTTCTTACCTGTCAAGCCTGCGGCACTGGAAGTGGATCGAAGAAAGCAGCAGCAGAACGCCGGTATTGTCTGGTTCCTGTCGCCACAGCTGCATGCAGTGGCGCTCTGCCGCCTCGAAATCACCTGACTGATACTCGCGGTGTGCCAGCTCAGCCAACCCTTGGAAGGAAAGCATACGTTTTGTTGGTTCTGTGGCACCGACGCGAGCCAAAAGGAGGAGGGGGGAAAACAGATGTTAGCAAAAATGGAAATGAGGCAAAACAAAAAAAAGATAAGAACAGAGATGACACATAACTATCATGCTTATTAAATACAGGAGCAGCACATTAAAAAAAAACATGCCTGATGACTGAGTCTCTTGCAGAACAGCTTTAATAACTACTTTTGTTTTAAAAATGTATTCTGAGAAACTCATTCACAAAAGATAATAATGAAATAAGCTATGGGGAAAAAAATTACAGGAAGAGAATTTAAAGGATGAGTTCAGGCAGAGATTGGAGGTTTGTAACTGGAGCTTGTACAATCACACTGCACTGGGGTAGTTCTTTAAAGTGGTACAATCACATCAGGACGACTACAGAACAAACAAATAAGTACTTGGGTTAAATCCTGAACTCATCCTTTAAATAAAAAAATAAAAACCAAAAGAAACATGCAGTAGGGTATGGAGGGGGGTAGAGCGGGTATGAGAATGAAGTTGACAACACAAACAGTACTGATACCAAACAAAGCTGAGAGTCAGTAACCAACTCCATTACACCCGTCTCAGACAAACAGAGAAAACCAAATAATTAAAACGTTCAGCGTACTCTTACACGTGTACACACCTAATCCATACACCTATATTAAAGCTTACTGCAGCTGTAAGGAATAACATGTGCTTTAATCATACATGGCAACCAAAGCTTAACTGGTTAATTGATGACTCTCTTTTCCAAATCCCTTCCAAAACTCCCTGTCCATTTACATAAAAGTATTTTGCACAAAATCAGCACCGAAGCACAAACATGTATGTATACAGTACATTAGTGAAAAGCACTTTTCAACATTATAAACGTCATCGCAACCATGGCAACATTTTATACACTCATTTAATAACGAAGGACGTGTTTTGTATGTTGTTGTTCCATGTATGGTTTTGGAAAACCCGTGAAACAAGCCGGCTCCTGTTAGGCTAGAGATATACTCGCTGTTTCGCAAGACATTACATAAACATTTGTTTGGAGCAGCAAGGATCCGTCATACAGATACGGGTCATTTCAGACAGTCTCTTTGAGACGTCCCGTCATTTTGACACTGCACCTGTTGTTCTGTTTGTGTGTACTCCAGCTCGCGTAGGCGTAGCGTTAATTTCTGAGGACGTGCGCCACCGACACCCCATATGGATGCACGATATATGCGAGGCAGCCATCATGCGTAAGCAAACGTGTAGTTAACTGCAAGTATATCTCTAGCCTTATCACTTACGTTATAGCAGCTGTATATAGTCCTTCCCTAAACAGCCTTATTTGTCCTCCCTTGAAGCTAATCAGAGGAGAAATAAAAATAAAAAAAAAGAAAGCTTACAGAGAAAATACAAAGCCCTCCAAACTCCAAAGATGTTCCTATATCAGAAAACTTGTCCCGACTGTTGCAAAGTGCTGACAAACGAAACTCTTTATAAAATGCTAAATGAATTTCACCAATGTCCACAAGGGTGCATTTGGACTTGTCAGCTTTGGTTCGATTAAAACGAACTCAGGTGAGATTGCTCTGTTAGTCGCAGTTTGTTACAGTGAGTGTGAACACTTCCTTTCGAAATCTGGTCCGCCAAGACCTCATGAAAAGGTGGGTCTTGATCCGTTTCTAAACGAATTCAAGATGTGAGGTCATATAAAAAGAACCAAACACAAGATGTGATGTCGCAAAACGCAACACTGACATGACACACGAGAACAGACCGCATTGAAAACTAAAACGTTTCAACTCCTTTTCTCCTTCTTTTACTGTTAGTAAAGATACCACCAGGTACACACAACCCAAATAAGTATGTGGCAAGCAAAACATGCGCCATACATCACTTCATATTCATTCATTCATCTTCTTGGCCGCTGATTCCTTTTCAGGGTCACGGGGGAGCTGGTGCCTAACCGGCCACATTGAGTGCAAGACAGGAACAACACTAGACAGGGCGCCAGTCCATCATAGGGCACACACACTCGCGCACTAAGGCCACTTTAGAGACGGCAATCAACCCGGGGAGGACATGCAGACTCCACACAGAAAGGACCCAGACTGCCCGACCTGGGGAGCGAACCCAGGACCTTCTTGCTGTGAGGCGACAGTGCTACCCACCGAGCCACCGTGTCGCCCCCACTTATGAAACTCATATTTCAAAAACTTATTTCGTTTCGACTGTAAATTTAGGAGTGTGAACACTAAATCAGGACTGTGTTATTACTATGTATTAACATATTGATTTCTTGGTTGGGGGGGCAGCACGGTGGGGCAGTGGATAGCACCGTCGCCTCACAGCAAGAAGGACCCGGGTTAGATCCCCGGGTGGGGCGACCTGGGAAATTTCTGTGTGGAGTTTGCATGTTCTCCCCGTGTTGGCGTGGGTTTCCTCC
>JANCOA010000054.1:791714-801999 GCA_024363135.1 Leptodoras oyakawai | reverse complement strand
AGGAAACCGGAGTACCCGGAGGAAACCCACGCCAACACGGGGAGAACATGCAAACTCCACACAGAAATTTCCCAGGTGGCCCCACCCGGGAATCGAACCCGGGTCCTTCTTGCTGTGAGGCGACAGCGCTATCCACTATCCACTGCGCCACCGTGCCGCCCGGAAAAGTAAGTGGTACTAAAAAAAAAAAAACAGCTGCAGGAACATTTTGCAGTTGAGTAGGTAAAATGGTAACGGGTCAGTAACATGACTGGGGATAAAAAGAGCATTTTAGAGAGGCAGAGTCTATCTGAAGGAAAGATGTGCAGAGGTTCATCAGTCTGCACAAAACGGTGTATGAAAAGTATGGAACACTTTCAGAAAAATGTTCCTCAACATTAAAGTGAGAAGACTTTAAATATCCCACCATCTACAGTACATAATATCATCAAAAGATTCAGATAATCTGGAGAAATCTCTCTGCAAAGCTGAAGGTCAATATTGGATGCTCGTGATCTTTGGGCCCTCTGACCCTCAGTGAACAGTGCTGTGTCCATCACAGTAGCATTACGGCTTCTCGAACAATACTACCTGACAGCTCCATGGTTACACATATTCATCAGCCTTGTCCTTGTCCAGCCTTGTCCTTTATGCACCACGATTTCCCCTGACTCCCCTGAATCTTTTCATACCGTAGATGGTGAAAATTATTTGCAGAACCTCTCAAGGTCCATCAGGTTGGATGGGGAGCGTTGTTGCACAGCCATTTTCAGATCTCTACAGAGATGTTCAGTTGGGTTCAAGTCTGGACTCCGACTGGGCCACTCAAGAACATTTCACAGAGTTGTCCCGAAGACACTCCTTTATCTTGGCTGTGTGCTTAGGGTCGGTGTCCTCTTGGAAGATGAACCTGTCTGAGGTCCAGAGTGCTCTGGAGCAGGTTATCATCAAGACATTGATGCTGCATTTATCTTTCCTTTGACCCTGACTAGTCTTCCAGTTCCTGCTGCCAAAAAACATCCCCACAGCATGATGCTTCCACGACCATGCTTCACTGGATGGTGTTGGCCAGGTGATGAGTGGTGCCTGGTTTCCTCCAGATGATGATGCTTGGAATTCAGGCCAAAAAGTTCAATCTTTTTTCATCAGAAAAGTCTGAGAGTCCTTCAGGTGCCTTTTGACAAACTCCAGACGGGCGGTCATGTGCCTTTTCCTGAGTGGCTTCTGTCTGGCCACTCTACCATATAGGCCTGATTGGTGGAGTGCTTTGGAAGTGGTTTCCTTCTGGAAGGTTCTCCTCTATCCATAGAGCAATGCTGGAGCTCTGTCAGAGTGACCCTCGGGTTCTTGGTCACCTCCCTGACTAAGGCCTGTCTACCCTGATCGATCAAATTGGCTGGGTGGCAAGCTCTAGGTACAGTCCTGGTGGTTCCAAACTTCTTCCATTTATGGATGATGGAGGCCACTGTGCATATTGGGACCTTCAATCTACAAAATCCTTTCTGCATATTTCCCCAGATCTGTGTGTGACAGTCCTGTCTGGCTTGGTTTGTGCTCTGACATGTACTGTCAACTGTGGGACCTTATATAGACAGCTGTGTTCCTTTTCAAATCATGTCAACTGAATCAACTGAATTTCAACTGTGAATACTTTCCTGATGCACTGTAAAAGTTTGTGTCATTTAACAAATTACAGTTTTAGTTGTTACTGCATTTTTAAAAAAAAGAGTTTCAACTTTCCTGCAAATGGAGTTTGTATATAAAACAATGTAATTATTCAGTTTTTACCAACTCTATTCATCTGTTGAGTTTTTACACTTGTTGATTACTGTATTTTAGTATGCCTGTGAACACACGCAACTTGTCTATGACATGTCTTCCATCCAGACCGAGCACTGCCGTCTGCTGTGACTGACAGCTCTGAGTTTCGAGCCTCTGACACTGACCAGGCCACTTGGGTAAGCACTAAACTGTTGCTTCAGCATGGCCTGAACCTGCTTCCTCACCATGACTGTAGGCTTCTTCTGTATTCAAACTGTAATAAATGTATTTTGGTCTTTTATACTATTGCTTTATTTTTAACATGTTGCAGATGTTTCTGTTGTTCATCAATTAAATAATTAAATAATAGATTTTAAGCTGTAATGCCTCATGTTAAAATGCAGTAAATTGTCTTGTAGCAGTTTCTTTTTGCTTGTCTTTAAGTTGAGTTTAACGCTTTATCCACAGAGGAAACCAAACAGCTGTCCAGAGATACTTAATGAAAAACGTCTGTCAAAGGACAAACACGATGGTGGGTGGTGTCATTCAGTGCATTACTCCTGTGCTAGAATTTTAGTTTAATTAGAAGGAAACCCAGTTGACTGGCAGAGTACTAAAGTTACGGCAGCTGTCTTTTCTCTACTGCTTACTGATGTTTAATTTGTGCTGGGTATTTGCCAACTCTGAAACTAATCGATTTTGAAGTTTGTTGCCAACTGTTTTTATTATCAAATTTGATCTGTTTTGTCAATTAGTCACAGCCCATGATATACCAATCAGGCATAACATTATAACCACCTCAGTGCTGCTTACCATATAGATGCACTTTGTACTTCTACAATTACCGACTGTCTAATGGTCAGGACCCCCACAGGACCAGCACAGATCAGGTACTATTTGGGCGGTGGATCATTCTCAGTACTGCAGTGACACTGATGTGGTGGTGTGTTAGTGTTTGTTGTACTGGTGTGAGTGGATCAGATACAGCAGTGCTGATGGAGTTTCTAAACACTGTTCACTTACTGTGCACTTTGAGACACATCCACCATACTGCTCCATCCTGTAGATGTAAAGTCAGAGACAGTAGTTGTTGTCTGTCGTCTGTTGTTGCACAGTACGTGTTAGCCATCCTCTGATCTTTCATCAGTGCTAGCAGGATGCTGCCTACAGGATGCTGGTGACTGGACATTTGTGGTTGGTGGACAATTTTCAGTCCACCAGTGACACTGAGGTGTTTAAAAACTCCAGCAGCACTGCTGTGTCTGATCCACTCACACCTGTACAACACACACTAACACACCACCACATCAGTGTCACTGCAGTGCTGAGAATGATCCACCACCCAAACAGTACATGATCTTTGGAGTCCTGACCATTAGGGAACAGAGTAAGGGGACTAACAGAGTGTGTAGAGAAACGGATGGACTACAGTCTGTAATTGTAGAACTATTAAGTGCAGCTATATGGTAAGTGGAACTGAGAAAATGGACAATGAGTGTAGAGAAAAAGAAGTGGTCATAATGTTATGCTAGATCAGTGGATGCACACCAAGAAAGAGCTTTCTTCAGAAATGTATATTAATAAAAGTTCTCCTCTCGCGTTCCCAGGTTCTCAGTACCAGGGACCATTCTCAGGGTCCAAATCCCGACAGAAGATGGATCCTCTGTTTCAGAAGATGGATCCTCTGTTTCAGAAGAGCTTCAGTCCCAATCCTAAGCCCCTCCTGAGACAGAAAAGTGACAGTTCCAGCTGGAACTATGAATATGAAGACAGCTTTGTAGCATGCCAGGATCTTACGTCTCGCTCTTCCCAACGACTCCAGCACCTAGAACACACTTTATTAAGTCTGAGGTCTCAGTGCCATGTACTGCGAGGATCAGGAGGCTGTTTGAGAGGGTGCATCACAGGACTCTCCACTTCAACAGAGGTGGAATTTTACCATCAATCTCAGGCAGCAGCCTTTAGCCAGCACTATGCACAACTCCAGCACCTTGTGGAACAACGAGCTCAGCTGCTCTTCCTCCATGAGTATGGTCGTCGATGTCGTGCAGCTAACTGCTTTATATCACGATTGGGTGATGTGCTGGGGAAAGCCCATCTCTTAGCCAGCAGGGGTCAAAGTTCAAAAGAGCAACCTCACTATTCCTGGAACCTGGAACTTAGGTCTATGTGTGAGGAACTGCAAGTCCACACCAGCCACTGGGACATTCTATATGCCAGAGTGCGTTCTGACCCCTTCTTGCGAACCGCTTCTTTCTTCCGTCGCACAGAGATGCTAGGTTCAGTACAGAGACGGTTCTGGTTGCTGGGAAACCATGCCTTGCTGCTGATGGAGAATTGTTTGCACAAAGTGCTTAAAGCCGTAGCTGCTGCTCAGCTGGTGTGTATACCCAGAGATGCCTTAGAGGACTTGCTGTCTGCTGTGGAGCTGTATAATCATGTCGTAGCCAACCTAAGGTCCCAGAAAAGAGCCTGGAAGTTGTTCACTTCTGATTGTTCTCAGCTCAGGTCAGGCTTGTTCAGGAAACATGTCAGACCAGGAGCATTGTCATTGGTGGAAATCATGAGGGTTGTGGCACAGCATCGAGCTCAGATTGCAGCCAGGCAGCTTTACAGCTGGACATGCCAACAGACTGATCTTCTTTCTCTTGCTGGACAAAAAAGCATAAAATGGCAGGACTTCTATGGATGTCTGGGTCTTCTAGATCCTAATTCAGATCAGTCCAAGTCTATCCTGGAGGAGTCCCCTAAAAAGGCACACCACAGTTTTTGGTCTTCCAGTCTGCCCTTGTTCTCGTTTGCTCACCGGGATAGAGAGGACATCCTGGAAACCCTCTTTCAAGTCTTAGTATCCTCAACAGACCTCTTAGCTCCACACATTCCCAAAAGACCTTTGCACAGGAGTGTTTCAGCAGAGAGGAGCTTCAGAGCCAGAGGGCAAGAAGAAGATAATCCAAAAAGGGTGGACCTGAGTAATTCGGATGACTGTGTGGCGCTTTTCTCTCAGTATAGGGATCTGTTATGGAGGGAATTTGGCGAAGCAGTCATCAAGCATTTTTATTACCCATCTCACAACAGTATTTTGGGTGGTATGAACCAGTGGAACGATCAGATGGTGTTCCTTCTGGTCAGGTGGCTAAAGCAAGCTTATAAAGAAGGTACGACTGTAAAAGGTGGTTCATAAAATCAGTCTGTATCGCAGTTTGACTGCCGAGTTCCTTTCATTATAATTTGCTCTTTCCAGAATTGGTTCCAGCTGAATGCAAGGATGTCTTGAATAATTTCTGCTCCCACATTTTATCTACTGCTGCCTTCATGCACTGGGATGCAAGTGAGTTCACTCAACTGGAACTAATATTTAGAATCGACATTAGTAATATTTGTATTTATATTTCTATAGTTTGTTACAGGTAAATTGCGTTAATGGTTTTTTTTTTTATACTGCAATGCTGTTGAATGCTTGATTCTGATCATTAAGAAGGTGTTGTTTATTGTTAAGTATTTATTCTCCGATACTGATTGATGATTAATTATAAATAATGGGTAATTAGTAGAACCCAATGCACAATACCATTTTAATTTTTTCCCCATTTGATTATTGGTTGAGACTGGAGTTAAGTGTATGTTTGTGTTGCAGTACTGTGTGAGTCACTGGGTTTAGGACTGAAGGATAAGTGCTTACCAAGAGCCATGACTGAACCTTCCACTGTGAGAACCGCCACCATGGAACTCGCACTCCAGCTCTTTCCTCCTCTCCTCTTTGTTCTCCAGTTACTACAAACCCTAATCACAAACCTAGGTACTCTTCGGTCTGTTCTAACCTCTAGATGTCTTGCAGTTTTTTTTTAAAGACCTGCGAAACATTTCTTCCTGAATGCAGGTTGTTGGATCAGTCATCTTGTTGAAGGGCTTTGTCATAATTCATAATGTCTATCTTTCTGTGTCCAGGTGAGAAGGGAAGCAGGAGCCTTGGTTTGTATCACTTAGGGTTGCTTTGCAGGGCCCAAGCCACTGTCCAGTCTTCGACTTACTGGGTTGTGAGTAAAGCCCATCAGTTTCTGGCCTCATGGTCTCTTACTAAGTTTGTGCTGGTCACACAAGGAGACCTTAAGGTATAGAGCGCACTTTTATACTTGTTTGCAGGCTATAAGTGAAGAATATGCATTGATATCTATGGTTGTATGAATTTTAAGGCTCTCAGGGAGACAGTGGAGAGTCTAGTGCAGCAGCTGAACACTTTGGCTGAAAGTACTGATCACCACCATCATCATCATCAGCAACATCTTATCAAGGAACATGGACTGCAACTATCTCATGCAGTCTCACAACTAGAGGTAAATATTCTCACCTTTCAGTGCACTTCGTCATTAACTGGGAAGAAAATACAGACCCATTCCAAAAAATTTTAATATCATGGAAAAGTTGATTAATTTCCATAATTCCACTCAAAAAGTTAAACTTTCATAGATTATAGATTTAGGGCCCACAATCTAAATGTTTTTAAGTATTTATTTGTTTATTTTTACACATACACGTATCCAGTTCATAAAACCCACGAAAACAGGAATTTAAAAAATGAGAATACTGTGGAGAAATCAGCCAAGATTTGGGCTGGCTGTTCAAGGCTGGCTGTTCACAGAGTGCTGTGTCCAAACATATCAATGGAAAGTCTAGTGGAAGGACAAAATGTGTCAGGAGAAGATGTACCAGCAAAAGAGATGACCATGGGCTTCAGCGGATTATCAAAAAGAGAAATTTCAAGAATCTGGCAGTGATCCAGAAAGAGTGGAATGAGGCAGGAGTCACAGCTTCAAAAACACACCACATTCAGACGCATCCGGGAGATGGGCTACAACTGTCTGGTTCCTCTGGTCAAGCCACTTCTGAACCTTAGGGAGAGAAGAAGGGTGGTCCAAGGTCCTCTTTTCCGATGAAAGTAAAGTGTGCCTTTCATTCAGGAATCAAGGTCCAAGGGTTTGGAGGAAGACGTGTGAGGAACAGAACCCAAACTGCTTGAGGACCAGTGTGAAATATCCACAGTCAGTCATGATTTGCGGTGCAATGTCTGGTGCAGGTGCAGTCTACCAGAATGTTTTAGAGGACTTCATGATTCCTTCTGCTGAGGATCTGTATGGAGATGTAGATTTCATCTTCCAGCAGGACCTGGCCCCTGCCCATGCCGTCAGAAGCACCAAAGCCTGGTTTGATGCCCACAGTGCTTGACTGGCCAGCCAACTCTCTGGACCTAAACCCCTTTGAGAATCTATGGGGTATTCTCAAAAGGAAAATGAGGGCCACCAGACCCAACAACAAAGAGGAGCTGACTGCAAGCATCAAGGTAATCTGGGCTTCCATAACTCCCAGGCAATGCCACAGGCTGATTAATGCAATGGGATTCCCAACCAGTATTGAAGATTGACATATCGTTTTGAAAGTACCATATTTTGATTGATTTGATCCTTATTTTCTTTTTTCCTGTGAAAGCTGAGAAGTAATTTGGGCTGGTTTCTCCAGTATTCAATTTTTTGAAGTCCTGTTTTTGTGGATTTTATGAGCTGGAAGCCCAAATTATGTAAAAAAAAATAAAAAAAAAATACTTGAATTCGTTTAAATTGTGGACCCTGAATCTATAATCTATGAAAGTTTAACTTTTTTAATGAGATTATGGAAATTAATCAACTTTTCCATGATATTAAGATTTTTTAGAATGGGTCTGTATTGCCAGCAGAATATTTTGCTAAACTTTTAGGTGATGTCATACTTAAAGCTATTTATTTTTATTAATAATTTGAGTAGTTAATAAATAATATGTTGTGTCATAAAAGTCGTGACTATTGGGTAGATTTAGTTGATATGGCAATTTTGATAAAGCATCAGAACAGCTCTAAGCATGTGCCCTCCACTCCACCATCTCCACTGATGTTAATGGTTTATTTTAAAGAACTTGATGCAATCTGCATACACTACTACATCACTAAATTTAGAGCAACCCCTAAAGATCCAGGCTTGAGTTAAAAGGCTGACCTACAAAAGAATATGAGTACAGGCGACAAATGCAAACGGACACCATTAGGAGCAGTTTTAAAAAATCTTACCGTCTGTAAACTGTAGAACAGTTGTTCTGTAGACAGACCTGAAAATAGCGGGTGCTATAGCAACTGAAGCTCCTCCATGTCTTGTGACCCTGATTAATTCCTATCCCATTTTAGTGAATAAGAATTGAGCAGTTGTATAAAGGAACTAATTATAATATTATAAAGAAGTTCAAAATAGCTCCATCTCCAACAGCTACAGCAGTAACATGCGACTTACACACTGATGCTTCAGGATATGTATATGCATATGTACTTTTACTCAAGTAGGATTTTTCATGTAGGACTTTTACTTGTAATGGAGTATTTTTACGTTGCTGTATTGTTACGTTTACTTAAGTAAAATATCTGAAAATTTCTTCCACTGGAATTCAGATCATTTGCATGTAACCTGTTAATAAATCATAGACCTTCTCAGAACTTGTCCTGAGGAGCTTTTCGATGGACTGCAAGAAAATGTCGATGGAGATTTTTGAGCAGACGATGCCATCAGCAAAACACTGGAGAGTCAACTATAAAACGGGTCAGGAGCTTTAAATACATGTTCATGTTGTCTTTACAACCGTTGTTGCTATCAAATATAATAAATCATCAGTACTTTTACTTCCAGCATGGTATATCTATATATTGTGTGTGTTTTCATAGATTTACCCAGAACCCCGAGTGATTACGCAGCCTTTGCAGTTCAAAGTGTGCTTGGCCAGGTGTTGGAAGGAGTGCAGCCTTTACCGGATGAGACTCGTATTCCAGCACTGACAGAGGCTATGACTGCCTTCATGGAGGCCTGGATGGAGCACATACTCAAACAGAAGATCAAGTTTAGGTCAGTGGGCAATGTTTCTGTGTGGATCAAATCAAATGCATTAGTCACCAATGACCAAACAATATTGCAGAGGCACTGTTTATCTAATCTTAGTATCTAATCTTAGCCAATTATGGGAATTAAATTGGCATTAAAAGTTTGAAAGAACACTGATCTGTTCCATTAACTCCTTGGTTATAGTGTTTATGGGGCACTACAGCTGAAGCAGGATTTTGACCTGATTCGAGAGTTGATTCGTTCAGATAAGTACAGCCTGTCAGAGGAGCTACACCACCGGCTCCTGTCATTGCGCGTCTTTCATCAAGTGGACAGTGCCATAGTGTGCCTGCTGCAGCAACCTGCAACCAAACCGTACATGCCCTCTCAAAGATGGGAGCCTTTCCGACACTGCTGTGAGTTATTGCCAGGACTGAAACAAGAAAATGTTATGTAGAAGTTAGAATTATTCCGTTGACTGTCATTGAGTGTGATTTTTTTGTATTTATTTTTTTGTAAATTAACTTAACCTATACCTTTATCAGTATATGACGGTTACTAAGACTGTTAGTTAATATCAGGCTGCTCTACTCCCACATTTCCTATCAGCAAACAGAATTGTAAACAGTAAAAAAAAATCTGAAGTAGTAAAAACATTTCTTGCTCTGTTTTCAGGTCCCAACAGGTCCCAGGTGGTGGACCAGGCAGTTGGAAGTCTCAATAATCTGGAGACTTTAGACATCCAGGCTGCCTGTCACCAGGCCTCGACACGAGCAGAAGGCTCTGTGAGCCCTGAGCTGCTCTCCACAGCTCCACCGGAGTCCTACTTAGCTGTGGCACACCAGGAGTGGCTGGACCTACGCATCCACACAAGCTCTCGTTGGAGGATCCCTGGCCTGCGTTGCTTCACTAAATCTGAGCCCTGAAAAACTGATGCAAAGTATGTTTATGATAGTATTATATAATTTGTATAGCAGTAGACAAGAATCCTGTACTAATAGGACACTTACATGTTCCTTGTTGACCATTGCTGTGTAACAACAAACATTTAATCATCAGGCTGAACAACTGTCAGTTGTGAAAGTATATTGTATATGTATAGATAAGTATATGAAGTACTTTGAGAGCAGTTAATTTTGCATTAAATAAACATTGTCACAACCATTAACATTTAACATTCAGATTAGTATTTTTATTAGTCTTTTTATAAGTCTTTATAACTCCAGATTATGTATTAGTTTATAGAAGTTCATCATCTAATTCATAATCTAGGTCTACAAATATGTAGAATTCACAGATGGAGATCTAATGATCTATTGTCTTAGTTTAAATGCCTTTTTACATTTCTGTATTGTTCAGGTTCTATGATAATACAGGTCCTTCTCAAAAGATTAGCATTGTGATAAAGTTCATTCTTTTCCATAATGTACTGATAAACATTAGACTTTCATATATTTTAGATTCATACAGCTCATGAAAACCCCAAAAAAACCCAAAATCTTACAAAATTAGCATATCATGAAAAGGTTCTCTAAACGAGCTATTAACCTAATCATCTGAATCAACAAATTAACTTAAAACACCTGCAAAAGATTCCTGAGGCTTTTAAAAACTCCCAGCCTGGTTAATTACTCAAAACCGCAATCATGGGTAA